>BFEA01000563.1:54563-71796 GCA_003427395.1 Chara braunii | reverse complement strand
GCAGGGGGCGTTTCTGGAGGAGGCTGCGACGGTAGGCAAGGGGACCCAGGCGAGGAGGGAGAAGGAGGGGGGGTTGGTGCAGCATTCTGCACCTGGGAAGGTTGCCCAGCAGTCGGAATGAGGACTGTCAGCGCCGTGGTCGGTTGTCCCGGTAGCGAGGTGTGGAAACAATCCATTTTCCTATAGGTCCACTTGTTATCCTCTGCCAAAAATTGACAGCACCCTTGACCTGTCACCAATTGAACATCCATGTTCGAACAATTCTGTAGCAAGCCTATGAGTCCAGCCTATGCAGGTGGCCGGAAAAAGGAAAACCGCCATTTGCAATTATAATAATATTGCCATTATATTGGTATGACTAAACCCTAATGAACAAAGCCAAATCACAGATTGTGAACTAGAGAGGAATCTGGAAAGTTCCGGACAAGGATTCGCCCAACGAGAAAATCAAGTAATTTCCACCGAAGGACGACAACACCAATACCGGCCCGACAGAGCAGCTAGTAGCAGTGGGGAGCCTGGGTTGCCGTGACGAGGTTTCCCACCTTGCACCCTTGGACCTCTGTAGGAACTGCCATCTTCCAGGCACCCTAGATCTCAATGGGTCCAACCCGAGTTTGCTCTCTTGACAGCTAAATGCTATTCAGTCGTGCCCTAGTAGGTCAGCAACGTTCCCACAACTAGTAGGTCTCCCCCCACCTTCAATAGTTTTGTTGCCTTCTACGAACAAACAAGCAACAACCCAAGTCTCTCAATTGCCTCAATCACCTCAATCTCTCATGGCCACACAAGACTCAAAGAAACCATCATGGGCTCAAAAAGTTAGGGAAACGTTGGAGAGTAAGTCTTTAATGATTATGAGACCCTCAGTCACTGACACTAGTCTGCCAGCTGAGGAACTCAAAGTTCCCTTGAGAAACCTGTCCTCTGCACGAGCTTATTTTCTCACACTTTTTCTTCTACCCTCGAAGCAGAAGGTAGTGGACCAGGGGGGAAGAAAAGTGTTGATGAAATCATACCCTGCAGACAAATTGGCCCAGAGAGACGCAGCCTATACGAAACACGCTAGTAATTGGATTTTTTTACGATAACTGCGCGAACTTATCGGTTAACGACAAAATTAGATGGATTTGCAAGAAGTTGGAATTGATAAAAGATGGCCCAAAGGCAGTCCAGGAATTCTTCCTGATCCAACCGTTGTCACCCACGGTCTTTACGATATTAAGTCTGTTCGAACAAGATAAGCACAAGATGGATAGGTGGAAGAAGTTGCGCTGGGACCAATCAGATGTCCGTATCTACCCATGGATGCCGAGAAAGATTTGGCCCGGAGGAAAAAAAGGACCAACTAATGAAAAATTATTATTGGGTAGAACTAAGACATATCCCAGTGGAGGTTCAGAAAGACCTTCATTCACGACTTTGGACAGCAATACAAGATAGTTGACTTTATAGACCCGCTACCGACGTATGTGGCAAAGAGGGACGACTACGTGATGATGGCGCTGGACCTTCCCAAGGACCAGCCCTTCTCCCTTGATGATATTATTCCTTCCAAAATGGGGGAAAGGTTGTATCAAATTCATATAGCACACAAGTTCAGACCTTGGTGCTATAAGTGCAGAGCCTACGACCACCTCAATAACGAAGTGGCCTGCCCCCAACATCCTCAACAGGCTGCTGGTATGGAAGGGGCATTGAAGAGAGACGCTCTCTATGCGAATAAATGGCTCCCCAGTTCACCAGGATACGAGGATGGGTGTATGTGGAAGAGATGGCGCCAGGTGGCCAACCCAGTGGCTGGATTTGGAAAGGAAGGGGTGACCCCAGACGAACATCAAGACCGCCTGCAGACTGGAAACCCCCACTGCAACAGCCTTCTGGACGGAACTCCCGGATACAACAACCCCCCAAAACAACCCCCCCCCCCCCTCCCCCCCCTCCGAGAGACAAGATAGGAGGAGAGGGGAGTGGGACCAAGAACAAAAATGAGTCCGCAAAGAAAAAATGGAATGGGTCTCGCATCGAACCAAATGCAAGCGCCTATATTCCAACTGGTAACCGTTTTGGCCCATTGTGTAATGAAGAGGGGGAGGAGGATGGCCGAAAAAAGAAATCTAAAAGTCAACAACCACCAATTATGGATCAACAGAAGGGATCCAATAAAGGCAAAAGGAAAAATGATGAGCCAGCAGTCTCATTGGACCAATCAAACACGGAACCAGGCCCGGAACCCATGGATCTGAACCCGCTGAAAGTGGTGTTTGATCCACAACTGATGGAGATAGAACCAGCCCCGGGCCTCGAGAAAGGACCACCAACTCTGACCCAGAGCAAACATGCATGAAGGAGGAAGCAACAGATCTCCAAAATATAGTGGAATGGCTCCTGGAAAGTCTCAGACTGAAATTCCAAGGCCGTTCGGAGGAATTTTGGGACGATACATACGTGCAACTGATCTCTCTACTAGAGAATAGCACAAACCTGCGAACGACATTGGAACAAGGACTGCCACGGGAGGTAAGCTGGCAACAGATGTGCCTCCGCCTGCTACCCATAGTGGCACTGAGATTCCAACCCCCGAGAGATCCAGACCAGACAGATCTGAACAGCAGGCAGGACTTAGGCAGAGGAAAGGACGTCGTAGTCCCGCTGGGAAATACTCAGCAGAACCCAGTCCCAGTGGACAAAGACGATAGGGGAGTCCCGGTTCAGACGGGCTTGAAGGACAGACAAGACTCGGTTCGAGGGAAGGATACAACAGTCCTTTTTTTTTTTTTTTTTTTTTTTTTACTAGGACCGGCCATAGACTTTACTAAGTCTCACTCTCATCAACTGTTCCCATTTGTACGAGTGGTATGTAAGGTCCTAGTTTCTTCAAACAGACATCGCCCATGCAGCGTACTAAGCTGCATGCTCATCAACCATTCCATTCCATAGGCGAGCTGGCCTAAGCGGGAGCGCACATCCTAACCCCTCTCTGTGCCTAGTGGCTAACCCCCCCAGATCTCCAGCTAGCAACGAGCCCCCTTCTAGTCTCTACTCTTACCTCCAGAGACCTACCAGCACCGACCACAGACTGTACTAAGTCTCACTCCTTATCAACCGAGACTCCGTTAGTAGTGACGAGCGAACGCGGATGAGGAGCACCCCGCACAGGCCGCTGAGACTCTCTCTCTCTCTCTCTCTCTCGCCCACGCGCGCGCGCGCGCGCGCGCGCAAGAGAGAGAGAGAGAGAGAGAGAGAGAGAGAGAGAGACTTTCGAAGTTTGTTGTNTTTTTTTTTTTTTTTTTTTTTTTTTTTTTTTTTTTTTTTTGACAAAAACACAAGCTCCATCTATTGGTGGGGAGCAACACATCCCACTAGAGAGTACACAACAAAACACAGTCCCAGGGGACAAAACTATCATCTCTACTCCTGCAGTACTGGATCTAGAACAAGCAGAAAGCCCGTTTGTGCCCAGTCAAGGGACACGTGTCACCGACACCAGGCGGGAGATAGGACCAGACGCCCTGCTGGAACTGGAAACGGAGCCCCAAATGAGCGCAGTCTTCCCACAAAAGGGAGTCAGTATATAGGAAGTTGGCCTGGGTCCGGATACTCAGAGATCACAGGTCAAACACACAGAGGAACAAATCAAACAGTTAGTGGTAATATATCACAACATGAGGGGCCCCGAGGACGAAACCGAAAAGAAAAGGGACAAGGGCATGGGGGAGGAGATGAAAGGAAGTGGGGAAGGGAGTCTAATTGGGATCCCGTTGACGAGGACGGACCCCCGCGATGCACAGTTAAAAATGAAGTAACGTAAGACTTTAGTAAGATGCAACAAAAAGTGGTAATAGAAGAGGGTGCACAGGTAGCAAAAATAGAAGAGGCCCAAGCATCATCTGGCATAGACCCCCTTCCCCCATTCCCAACTGACAAGCTAAATGAGGAAAGTGCTGGAACCAGGAATGTTTCCTCCAATAACCATCCGGCTCCGAGTGAAACATCCTCCATCAGGGCTGTAGAGCTACGAAAGGAGGATGTGGTAAACCAGCCCACAACAAGTAGGACTTCTGAATCAGAAGAGGAGAGTGATCCTCAAAAGCTGGAAAAACGGATGGCACTAACAATACAGAAACAGTATCCGCTGCCACCAATATCCCCCCATGAGAGAGCACTGATTAGTAGAAGGCAGAAGTTACGTCTCTTGGTCGCGGGGGGGTCATGCAGATCTGTCACTGTCTAAACCAGGGATACTAATCCTGCCAGTCAGATTGAGAGAAGGCATTTGGGAGGTTGGTCTGTCAGAGCCACCAGGAGTAGCCCATGGAGATGTCACAGTGCACGGAACGTCAGTGGCCCTGCTCTCATCCCAGATTGATAAAACGTCAGGGGAAGCATGATTCAAAGCGGAATTTTTAAAATTATTCAAGCACAACTCCCACCTGGAGGAGCGGTTGTGCTTATCCTTTCTGCGGACACTCACAGGATCTCTGCCAGAGATGTTTTCCTTATATACGAGCACACACGAACAATGAATTTGCGCTGTTTCATGCAAGACACACTGGCAGAGCTACAACAACTGAAGGTCAAGGCAGGAGACTACTGGACTGACATTGATGTCACAATCTTGGTTTCTCGCCTCATAAAGAACGACAAATCGCTATTGGAGCAAGGAGGTAAGTTGGATTCCGGTCACTGGTTGACCCTGTGAGTCACTCCATCCTCAACAAATAGGAAAATCAACAAACATTAAAATGGGTGATATTAATGTGTTAGAGGAACTCTATAACATGAATAAGGACTGGAAACTCCTGAAAAGAACGACTGATCTAGACCTTTGGTCACTCAATGATAATAGATTGGCTTCGGCCAAACAACAAAAACCGCAGACAATCTAGGAACAATTAAGAGGAGTGGGGGTAGGAAATGGTCGTACGCCATTTGTATACAAGAAACGCACCTGATGGATACTGCAAACCATCATCACACACACAAACAGATCTGGCCCCATCAGGCCTTCAGGGCACATGCCCCCAGACCAGGTAGCGCATGAGTAGCAATTTGGCTTCCCGCTGATTCAAGAATCGGTCCTCTCTACCGGGAATTAGACAAGGAGGAAGGAAGATGGGTATTCCTCTTGGCTATGCTGGAGATCGAAGTGGTGACAATCTTGTGTGTGTATGCCCCTAATGAGGTAAGTGAAAGAGGTCGTTTTTTTGAATCTCTAATGCATCGTCTTCTTGTGGGCATCCCAGTAGTGATGACAGAGGATTTCAATGCAGCTCCGAATAGACATTTAGACCGATGGCAGATCCCTTCACCTTGTCCATCATACATAGAGAAGGATGAGGAAATAATAGAAGGAATGTGTCAGTCTTTTAAACTCTTTGATGCATACAGACGTCTTTTCCCAACAAGGCAAATTTTTACATGTTTTAGGAAAAGTGAAACAACGAAAGCTTCAAAATCTCGCATAGATCTCATACTGTTATCGGAAGAATTGGTTGGGGCTTTACAGATAGCAGAGATCTTCCCTCGCAGTGTCTTCCCTGACCTTGATCACGCTATAACTGCGGTCTTATTTTCTTTCAAGATAAAGCTAGATCAAGGTAGAGACTTTTATAAACTAAATACATCCCTGCTGAACATCGATAGATTCAAAGTATATTTACATGATGTTTAGTCATTTTGGAGAGAGCAAAATGAACAAATAAATGATGATATACGCTGGTTCAACAACGACCTAATGTTTTTGGGCCGTAAATGCAATGAATATTCAAGAATGCTGGTTACACAACGACATCTTGAGGAAATTGACCTTCAAAAGCAACTGCAACAACTTCAGAAACAAGTAGAGGACTCGATGCAGGAAAATAAAACTGTTGAGATTGCCCAAAAAATAGATAAGCTAGAGTCTAAATTATTAAACTTTATGGAACATTGCTAGCAAGGAATCAGAATCAGAGGAAAAATAAAAAGTCACAACATGGAGGGAGTTATGGACGCGAGATTTTTTGCCACAGCAAGGGCAAGAACTGACCGTACCATCATTGAGTTTTTTTTTAATCCTCAAGGAGATCAGTACTCACTTGTCACATCAACAGATGCGTGCACGAAAATAGCAAGGGATTTCTACAAAACCCTCTTCACATCAGAATGTAAACAACCGAAAGATCGAAGGGCCAAGGAGGTAGAAGAATTCCTAGAACCACTAACCAAATCCTTAACAAAATAACAAAAAACGATGCTGGAGAATCCTTAACAGAACAACAAAAAACGATGTTGGAGAATCCCCTCACAAAATAAAAAATCTGGTCGGCCCTGATGATGATGGAGGAGGAAAAGACCCCAGGGATCGACGACCTACCAAAAAAATTCTGGGAAGTCATGTGGGATTTCTTAGCCCAAGACTTGATGAATTTTTATCATGCAGTATGGACTTCGGGTTCAATGGGAGAAATAGTTGAACAAGGAGTACTCACCTTATTATACAAAAAATGAGATAAAGCAAATATCCGCAATTATAGACCAATTACTCTTCTCACAGTGGTATATAAGCTGACAGCAAAAGCTCTCGCGAACAGTATGATGAAAGTCATTACTGACATTATTCACCCAGTCAAACTGGTTTTATAGAAGGGAGGAATATTCAAGATAATATCTTACTAGTAAACGGATTAGTTAAACTCTCCAGGCAATCCAAACACAACGCAACCTTCATCTTCATAGATTTTGAAAAAACCTATGATCATGTTGACTGGTTCTTTCTAGATAAATGCCTAGAGAAGCTTAACTTTGGGCCTAGCTTCAGAAGATGGATTAAGATCGTACATGCAAATACCACAACTAGGGTTATGATAAATGGTAACTTGACCCCTGCCATTGATTTGGAACGTTCAGTCAGACAGGGAGTTCCAATTGCCCCCTTCCTTTTCGTCATCATGATGGAAGCCCTAGCGGCGAACTTAAGATGTAATAAGGATATTAAACGGATACAAGTCAGTTACATCCCAGAAGAGGCTATACGCATCTGCTCCCTAATTGCAGATAACCTCTCTTTGATGATCGAAGCTTCTCATGAGAATGTAACAACGATCAAAAGACTAATGGATAAATTTTGTTCACTCTCAGACATGAGAATCAATTGGGGCACAAAGACACAAGGTTGGTGGATGCATCATCAGGGGGTGAGACCTCCAGAACTCCCAGAAATTAACTGGGTGCCAACAACAACCCCAATTAGAGTATTGGGGATCTCACTCTCTGCAGAAGGTAAACCAACATGGAACAATGAATGGATAAGTAAACCAGCTCTAGCTAAATTGGAATTATGGAAGGACAAACGGACCTCCATTTTAGGGCGGTCGCTGGTGATAAATAATGTCATTCTAGCCTCACTATGGTACAAATCCGCAGTATGGGCACTGGACAAGACAACGCTTAAACCTCTACAAAGGCAAATCACAGCCTACCTTTGGAGAGGTAACCACGACCACAAAATGTGATAAGTAGAGTGACCTGATAGACGGTGATTCTACCTAAAACAAAAGGTGGTTTAGGAATCTTAGATCCCGCCACTCAAGCCATGACATTATCTATTCAATGGATCAAACGGTTACTCTTCAACCTGGAGACCCCGTGGTTAGCTCTAGCTGAAGAACAGATCTCGAGACTTGCCCCGGAAGTACCAAGAGGGACTGATCCACTGATATGGCGAGAAAATCGATACTGGTCCATCCCAAGAGGCAAAGTGCAACTCCCGGGCCAGTCAGTGAAGTCCCATGATCAAGCCATAAGAATAGACATTAAAAACGACCCTTTTTGGACAGACCTTCTCAAGACGTGGCGCGAGTTGCCCCTATCGGATAAAATCTCCCCAACCAGATGGGAAGAAGTCTGCCAGCAACCCCTTTTCAATAACAGGTGGATCACTGACTCACAAAGAAGAATGCTTCACTGCATGGATTTTCCTTGGAAGGGTTGGGTAAAGCATGGGGTACTAAGGATTAGACACATTTGGAACCCAGAAACATTGGACTGACACTTTCTTTCCGATCTCTTGCCTAGCTTACGGTACTGCAGGAGAAAACAAGTGCACTTGAGAATATTACCGAAGCCATTCCGATAGATTGGATAAGGATCCTCAGGAAAGGTCCCCAACTAAAAGAGAGTGATTGGGTGGGAATCCGGGGAAGCCCCCAGCATGTAGGAAATGTTGTAATGACAAATGGTGGGGGATCAGTTTTACTCTCACTATTCTCTATTAACCAAAGCAACAGGATAAAGGAAAGTCCTACTAAGGAAACTAGATGGATAAATGTTGATCAGGTGTTCAGGATTAGAGCTCTGGAGCATAAAGACCACTGGATTGCCTTCAAACCAACGTGCGCAATTAATAAACTGCCACTCGACCCAATCTATTGGTCATGGTCAGTCCCTACGAGGAGCTGAAAAAATTGCACTCGAAAAATCCACTCTCTGACGATCAAATCAACTTATAAAATGTTGATGCCCAAATTAGATTTGAGAGATCGGGTAGGAGCCAGGTGGATGAAGCCTCTAAATGTGAGTAAAGAAGACCTTAGGTATATCAACTGGTTCAAAACTATTAAGACTAGGCCGTCAAAAATTGCCTCATTACAATGGCAAATTGACCATTGGTGCCTTCTCACAAATGATTGGCTTATAGATAGAACCTCGCTGGAGGAAAAAGGCCTTGCTTTACCTTGGTGCAAATTATGCTCCTCTGTGTTCCCATCTAGGAACATCCCAGAAACCATAGAACACATCTTTCTTCAATGTCCGGGTGCAGTCTGGTTATGGCGCTGGTGGGACAGGATTTGGAATGCCCTTGGCCCATGGGATTGGAGGGCTCTGTTATGTGAGACCTGGACACCGGACCAGCTGGACAATTTTTCTCACAATTTATTTAAAACTAGTAGAAGAGCCATCCTCCGGGCCCTCTGGAATCGTGGCTGTACTTTCGAAATGGAAGGTGTCAGGTTGGACGGCCCCGAACTTACTGAAGCAATCAAGCTGCAAATACAGAAAGTTGTCACAGTTCAATGGAATAAAGTAAAAGAAAAAATCCAATTCCTATCGAAGGAAAAAGAAATACAGCAACAAATCCAACTATTCAGTGACACTTGGCTAGGGGGGCCTCAAGGAGGTAAGATTGGAAGGATTAGAGAAAGTGGGGTCAGGGAAGAGATTAAGGGAGGGCAGAAGGAGGAAGTACAAAGGGACTACCGCCTGACTTTCCTGGATTGGATGAAGGTGGATCCATCAATTCCCCTTCGCCCTTTATCAAAATTCCCGGACCCTTTTCCTCCCTCCTCATTATCTCTGGTCCCCATAAGTTAGTATGGTTGTGAATGAGGGAGAGATGTCTGGAGAGGAACTTGTCTTGAGGCTTTTTCTCTCAGTTGGTTGTATCCCTCTGACTTGGCATCTCAAGTAGGCAACTAAGTTCGCTGGCAAGATATGGTGCCTAAATTAAGGAGCTTTGACAGACAAAAGATGGATCTGTGGATCTAAGCTGCATGTTATGAGGTCAATGGGTAAAGCGACAGTGGAAACAGTACAAGCTATGATTGCAGTTGAGGTAGCATCATCATCAGAGACACTTATCCCTTCTTAGTACCAGGGCTTATCGATGAAAGCTGGCGCCACTCGATTGAGGGTGAAGAGGTACAAGGGACGCTGGGCCCAGTTCCCAGCATGAACTGTTCTATCATCATTGTATCGCAATCTCAGGGACGCTGGACCCGCTTTCCAGCAGGTGTTGCTCCCCACCAATAGACTGGAGCCCCCAGTGTGTCGGGTAGGAGTGCATGCTCTTACCATCACTCCTATCGGATACCGTGGGTTTAATTACAAAAAAAAAAAAAAAAAAAAAAGGAGAGTAAGTACAGCTCCGGGGTATGTCATGATGGCAGATCTGCAGGAGAGCAACTCTATCTCTGTATACCAAAAATGATGACAATGTTCAGGGACGCTGGACCCGGTTTCCAGAGATGGAGCCTCCCGAGAATGCTAGAGGTGCCTGCTCTTATCAGCACCTCTAGCATCCACCCGCGGGATGAAAAAAAAAAAGAAAAGGAAAAAAGATTGGAATCATTAGATGAGATTACGTGAAATAAAAATTACGAGCAATTTTTGGAATTACTATGTTATACGAGGGCTCAGATATGGGAATTAGGAAGGAGGGTTGCCTGAGGCCAACCTTACGACCGAAAACCCAGCTCCCTATTAAGAGAGAAATTTTGAGTGTCTAGATCGACAGAACTCTCAACCTATCACCAACTCAAGATCACTATTCAAACAGATCTATAGCAAGAGAATAGCTCTAGCCTATGCCAACGGCTAGAAATTCAAATCTGCTAATCCAAGTGATAATGGCCATAGTAAAACGATTTAACCCCATAGACAAAACCCACATTTAACCCAGCAATAGATCTCTACATAAGGCCGGCAATCCGGAGAATTCCAAAGGAAAACTCACAAAACAGGTGAGCTCCTCACGGCAGCAGTCCCACCACTGCCAGTTGCCCTCCCACTGCTTCTGGAAGCGCCGCTGTCTGAGTCGCCAATGGCCACGTACTAGATCTTCACATTCGTCAACATGTAATTTTCCATGTATTTAGCCCGTAAAGGGGGTAAATACCGCAGTTAGAAGAGCCACCCATGCATCTTGAAATTCCTTGTATCAGATCTTTGGATATCCTCTCTTACATCATGAGAGTCTACATGTACTGATTAGCTTATGTTCCTTGCGGACGACACTACTTAGTTCTTGGCGTGTGCCCTCACAACAGGAGTCCCACCACTGCCAGTAGTCCTCCCACTGCTTCTGGAAGCGCCGCTGTCTAAGTCGCCATTCGCCACATCCTAAATCCTCTTTTTTTTTTTTTTTTTTTTCCCCTAACTCCTCATGTTCATCGTCATGCAATTCTCCATGTATCTAGCTCACAAAGTGGGATGAATACAATGGCTGAAGTTCAGGTTTTGATGCTTCTAGACCAGGTAGTCATCAGTGCATCACGTGTGACTTTCCCAACAACAGTCTCACCACCACCGGTTGCTCTCCCACTGCCTCCGGAGGCGCTGCCCTTGGATGCGCCATTCGCCATGCCCTAGACTTTCACTCACATTCGTTGCAAATTGACAGGTAATTCATCATGAATACATCCTGCGAAAGAGGCTTGATACAGAACAGAGTTCATGTGCCGAACCACTCTGCGGGCAGCCACTCCTTTTAGTCCGAGTAAGGTGCCAGAGGCCCGGATTCTCCCTACCCCCTGGTATTCCACAGGGGGAAACGTCGTAAAAGTATACCACGCGGGAGATGGAGAACACCTCGGAATTGACGAACACGATGACGTCCTCCCACGCCCCATAACTCGCGCCTTGCTGACGACGCAGAGTGCTGCCGTTCCCGGACGGCGATACCGTAGGTAACGCAGCGCTTCCACGAAGCGCCACGGGCCTTTCCGTATTATTCCATTTCGGCGTTTTTTTTTTTTTTTTTTTTTTTTTTTTTTTTTTTAATGCTTCATTGAATTTCATTCAATTGATGGGGAGCTGCACATGTTGGCCATCATACAAAAAAGTCTATTGATTTTATTGCAGAAATTAATAATTATTGATGAACAGCCCAAATTCTCTTCTGTGGTTCCAGGTCTTCCCACCTGCACGCTGGGCCCAGTTCGCACCTGAATAATTTTTAAAATACTTTTTTTTTTCTGAACAAGTTCTGCAATAATTTTATAAAAACTGCCAGTACTATTCCCGGGCAGTTTGTCCAGATGCGTTGTTAATGTGGCGCACCTTCGGGCTTGGCCTACTGAAATGCTAACGTGGCGCATCTTTCGGGACATCTGTTAAAATGGGAACGATAAAAAAAAAAAAAAAAAAGCAGAACGATGCAGAGAAGATTAGCATGGCCCCTGCGCAAGAAAAGAAAAAAAAAAAAAGAGAAGGCTGGCAAAACCGCCCAAATGATTGGTTTTCGTACCCACGTGAATTCGACAAAACTTTTGAATGTGGCAGAAATCGGGAACCTGACTGGACCGTAAGTATTGGTGATTCAACAAAACTTAGAAGTACGGGTGGTTCAATGAAAATGAGCAGATGGCTGCGGCAGATTCGCTTGCGGTTTGACGGAAATGTGTCCAACCGTGGCAGGAGAGGCACAGCATCATGCAAGTCGGATGTGTGTGATGCAGACTGGGTGCGGCAGGCACCATGGTAGCAGGGCTGGTAGAATCACCAGGTATTTCACACACACACACAACCCATGAAACCTGCTCAATGTTGCTCTAGAGTAGCTCTGTGATGACCCACCTGAGATTCGGCTAGCATGTGCTTCACGTGCCTTGTGCTGTGAGGATTATAAAGGGATAGCCGATGCAAGTTTTTGTTTTTATACATATGATGACAGTCGATACTGCACTCATGCAGAGCACCATGACATGTCATGTCCAATTTGTAGACAGGGGGATGGAACAGCAATGCCTCTACAATTGCGGTCAGCATGCCTGTGAAGCCACCTAGCCTGTGACATCTGTCTACAACATGCAATGCAGCAACTGCGACTGTGAGGATTGGATGCGGTGCTTCCACAGTCCACAATCGAACCGGTCCTGTCCAGTCTGTAGGGGCAGCCACTTACCATAGGCAACGACGGGCTGGTCCTCAATCAAAAATATAATGCAACCCAAACACTGACTGGCCTCGTGTGCCATTCTAGAGTAGTCTGCTCCAGCGGTGAGTATTTAAAACACTGACTGGACTCATGTGCCATTCTAGAGTAGTCTGCTCCAACAGTGAGTATTTAGAACGCTGTGAGAACTCGACCTGCTATTTCCTCCCTCCCTCCTCTTGTGTACTCTACTAGTAAACGCATACGGATGAGCATCATTAAACCACCAGTACTTGGCCCAGCTATTGATGCCGAGCCGGGATACCCCCTGCACGCCAAGTTTTGCCGAGCCGTCGGGGCACCGTTTCGTTTTGATTTTGGCTGGCGCTTCCAGCCATTGCGGTTCGGTGGCCCGAAGCCCGCAACTACCGGCTCGTTAACGGGAATCGCCCGCGGCCGATAGCTGGGCCAAGAACTGGTGGTTTAAGAGAACAGAATATAAGCTGAAGATCTGAGGAAAAACGAGCAGGAATATACCTCTGCCCTTACTCTACCACCTTGCATAGTGTGCAAGTGGGCCATTATGGCACACGGGGATGTGAGCAGCTTGCGCTCAACCGCAGTCAATGTGGCGAGCCTTGTACATGAGACGCGCAGTAAACGAAGAGCTGCTAGAACAAATGAAAGGGGTACCCCTGGTGGGGGGGTTCTGGCACAGACATGCCCATCATACACAGCACACTCATGGACATAGGTCTGGGATAGGGGGAATCTTGAGGCACAGTCTGTGAATGCAGCCTGGTGTCGGCGTGACTGGGACGTGAACAAGTGGGAGCTTGACCGTCTAACGTACTCAGTTGTCAGTGAAATACCACTACCGGGATAAACTTCTCCCGGTAAGCATCCAGTCTAGCATGGCTGGAATACGGGCACATACAAAAGCCTACAGACAGCACACAAAACCTGGCCTCTGCCTATGGGCACATACACACCATACAGATACACACACAGTACTCACACAAGCCTCCGGGCACATACAAGGCCTACAGGGCACATACACACGGAATACGGGCATACATATAGTCTACGAACATAGGGTTAGGGTGGGGAGACCGGTCTTTGCCAGGGTCTCATGGACGTAGGTCTGGGCTACGGGGAGTCTTCGGACATAGGCTGTGATACACCTAGTGAGGATTAGGGTAGTAGGTGGGGACTGATGGAGATATTGTTTGCGCCTGGCGTCCGAAACTCTCCCGTGTAACAAGTCTACCGTGGACGTGCTTCCATTGAGGTTGGGTAGGGTAACTGCTTAGCCCTGCTGCCTATAACCGGTGTTTGGTCCAAGTCATCCTCTGGGGTGGAGGGGTGAGGTGGGATAGTGGGAATAGGGGTACACTAGGAGAAATGACAAAAGGATTGGGTAGGGTGGCAGCTCCACAGACAATTGTCAGGACAACCAGTAGCTGATTGAGTTGGAATAGTACCAGGAGGCGACCCCCTGGGAAGCGTACAGGTTTCGGCGTGACTGGAATGTGGATAAGTGGGAGCTTGACCACGCAATGTAGTCAAGCGTCAGTGAAAGACCACTGCGGGGATAACCCCCCCGGGGTATGCGTCCGCTCCAGTGTGGCTGGAATAGTACTGGTTAGGATGGCCCCTTGGGAAGCTTTCCGGTTCCGGCGCTCCTATGACTGCAATTACCATGGGTTGGAATCCGGCCTCTACGACAACCTGGGATTTTTAAAAAGGGAAAAAGGGAAAAAAGCCGAAGTGAACACAGTTAAGAAAGGGATTTAAACGCTTCTATTATGCTCCGTTTTTGCTTGCTATAGAGGTGAAACTGTTTCATTGTTACCCTTTTCCCCCGAATACAACGTGCGCCGTGCGGTCATTATTGTTGTATTTAGACTGAAAGATACCCCAAATACAGCTATAATGATCGTGCATTGTATTCGGGGGAAGAGCGTAGATTGTCTCAACTCAAGTGTTTTCATTGTCTGCAGTAAGACTAAAGCTGCTTGGATTTTGGATCTACTCATCTGGGTGGAATAGGGGCTGTTGTGGTGAAAATTCAAAACACACACACACACACACACACAAATAAACACATACACAAATAAACAACAAATCATAAGTATAAACATTTACACAAAGAAACAAAACGCTCAGTATAAACATAAGCTCACATCTACAGGTGGACCTAGAACCGGTTTTGAAGGCATTCACCCAGTTGAGCTGGCGACTTTCACCGCTTCGTGCCTAATTCATCCCTGACGTGCCCTTTACGCCTAGTCATTCCGAATAACACTTGCCCGTACCGCGGCTGCTGGCACGGAGTTAGCTAGGGCTTCTTCTTCTTCGGTTTTTGTCGTAATCTCACTACTGATGAAAGAGCTTTACAAGATAAATCCCCTTCTTCACTCACGCAATATTGCTGGATCAGGTTTTCGCCCATTGTCCAAGATTCCCCACTGCTGCCTCCCGTAGGAGTCTGGGCCGTGTCTCAGCTCCAGTGTGGCTGATCATCCGAAAAGACCAGCTAAGCATCATTGGCTTGGTCAGCCAATATCAATCAAGCATATCTCCACCATGTGGATGCAGTGGCAGCATGCTGGGCAGGTCATACTACGTTGACTGGATGGTGCCAGCACACATATGGCCACAAAAAAAGAAGACAGGCACACACAGGAGGCCACAGGGGAAAAAAATAGAAACACACATGGCCAACCGCAAGAACTTGGCCCCGTGCACTGCAAGGTGGTACTATGCAGGATGCAAGGTATTATGTTGCCTCAGTGATACTATGTGGGTGGGGTTGTACTACATCACGTGGATGATACCAAGGCACTGACGACCCCAAAGAAAAACACACGCACACACCCTTCCCCTTCTCCCCTCCCCCAAACACACACACACACACACACACACACTCACACACGCACACTGTCTTAAGTATTTTTTTATCTGCGCAACTGAGCACATTTAAGTAGTGCGAAATAGTCGGCCATTCCTGGTTTGGAGTGCTTGCACTCTTAGGGAGGCTGGTCAGTTCGGGATGTCGGTCTATCTTACGGGTGATGGCAGATGCTCCTCGGAGCGACTCCCTGGCTCAGTGGGTGGTGGGAACCAACAGTCTGCGGGGTTCACCCGTGAGTAGGGGATGCCGCTTTGCTTCTTGTTGGATGCGTGGACTGCCTCATCTGCGCTCTGCTGCTGCCTTGCTGGCCGTTCAGCATGCTCGCAGGTTGTTCTTGGCCAGCTGCTGTGTTCATTGTGTGGTGTGACCGCGTTGTTGGTGTTGCCTTGCGCTTCGCTGCTTTGCTGCCTTGCCGCCCATCTGCTGGCTTTGCCTTCCGTGTCTGTTGCTTGTGTGCCTTGTACTTTGGTTGCCTTGTTGGTGTTGCCTTGTGCTTCACTGAACGGTTGCCATGCTGCTCGTCCGTGCTTCACTGAACGGTTACCATGCTGCTCGTCCGCTTGCCCTGTTGTTCCTTGCAATAGTCTTTGTCGCTGTGAAGTTAGGTTGATCCGACAGCGTTGCCTGGTGCTTCACTGAGTTGTTGCCTGCTGCATTGTGCGTGTTTGTCTTGTTGGTGTTGCCTTCTGCTTCACTATGTGGTTGCTGCACTGTGCATCCACTTGCCGTGTCGTTCCTTGCAGTAGTTTTGGCGTTGAGCGGTCATGTTGCCTCTGCAGTGTTGCCTGGTGCTTCGCTGGGTTGCTGCCCGCTGCTGTGTTTTGTTTGCGGACAGTCTGCCTTCAACAAGGGTTAAAGGGTTGATGACCCAAACCATCAAATACGGAGATTCCACAGATTGTTGAGGGTTCAGCTTCCTGATGAGTTGGTGCAACTCCGGCGAAACAATCTTTCATCATTAAGCTTTTATTTTTCTTTCCACTCTTTCATTTTTCCAACTTGAATTCTTTATGCCTGTTGTTCTTCTGTTGTGTTACTTTTTGGCTTTGTGTTGCTTGTCTTCCCACCTGCCTCCCCCATACCCTTCAGCCTATGTCTTTTGCTTGACTGTCTTTTGTGCCTGGCTGCTTTTGGTTGTTTGTCTGCCCGCCGGCCTCCCCCATACCCACCATCCTATGCCCTTTTTTTCGTGGCTTGCTGCCTTGTGTTCATTTGTCTGCCCGCCCGCTTCCCACATACCCTCCACCCTATGTCTTTTGATTTGCTGCTTTCGTGCTTTGGTGCTCTGTTGTTTGTCTGCTCGCACACCCCCCCCATGGCCTCCAGCCTTTGTCCCTTGGTGCGCGCTGCTTGTCCGATGCCTTGTTGGTTTCAGCCCTTTGCATTACTGTCCCTCGGGCATTGCTGTCTTTGCCTATCTGCTTTTTTGGCTCTCTTCCATTTGATTGGGGCTTTTGGTTTGTGGTCTGTTGCTTTTCTGGCCTTTGCATGGCTTTCCGTGCGTTCGCCTCATAGCCATACGAGGTTTTGGGCTCATATTCAAGTGTTATTATACCCATGCTTTTTGACGCAACATGCCACGGTCACGGCAGTATTATATCGTACTAAAACACACACACACACACACACAAAAAAAAAAAAAAAAAAAAAAAAAAAAAAGAAAAACAAATTTATTTGCAGAC
>BFEA01000563.1:34067-47636 GCA_003427395.1 Chara braunii | reverse complement strand
CACACAGCCTTGTTTGTTTTGTTGTTCCTTCTCAGTTTTCTCGTGCTCAGGTCAATGTGCCAAACATTCCATCCCCCTTCGGTACAAGTGTCCACAACACTATTAGGGGGACGGCTGTGTTTGGGATGTTGTGACTCGTGTACTTCCTGGTTGTGCTAGACATTCACCCTGTAACTCCCTGTTTTTTTTTGTTTTTTTTTTTAGAAATTCACCGGCTACCACAACTAGGAGTAATGATAAGAGCATACACTCCTATCTGCGTCGCTGGTAACTCCGTTCTTTTTTTTTTTTTTTTTTGGAGCAAAAGTTACATTCTTGGAAAGATTAGCATAATGAATGCAAACCTATCTCTTAAGCACTATTTTACTGAATGGCTGTTCCAGCCGTTGACACTGCGAGATGGTGGCAGTGCTACCAAGAGCGATGCGCCAGTCCGTATTGACACACGTTGAGATGCGGAGCTGCGATGGCGCTATCACGACGGCATGGCGGGTCAATATCATGTGTGGTGAGGGCGCTTCTTAGAGACTTCCGTGGATGTGGAGACAGGAGGCGCGTGTGTTTTTTTTGGCAGCGGGAACCGGCTCAAGGGCGCCGCAGCGCAACCGGGTGCGCTGCGCCGCCCGCACCAGCGTTCGGTTCGCAGGTGTGGGTGCGTACGGAGGGGTGATGGTGGGGGGCGGGATGGTACGACGGAGCGGTCGGCATCGCTAGTGGGTAAAAAGCAGCGGCGTGGTAGCGTTAGTACAAGGATGAACAGCAGTGATTGTCGAGGGTATGGTGATGAAGAGGGGTGTGTCGCGGACAGGAGAGTGATGCAGCGTGAGAAAACGGTTGTTTTCACCGGGCGAGTAGGAGGTGGAGGTGGAGTGTAAGGAGGAAGGAGGGGCTGTTGACAAAAGGGACTGATAGTAGGGGGGAGTCGCGTGCTGTATGGAAGAAGGAGAAGGCGTACATCTGGTGTATCAAGGGGGGGACAACAGCAGAAACGATCTTACCCCTTTGATCTCTTCAAACTACCTGCGAGGGGCAGCTGGCAGGTTCAGCTGTTGTGCTCGTGACGTGGCACGGACTGCTGCGATGGTAAATCCTGGCAACGGTCTGATTATCTTCATCGTCCGGCCTTTCGGTGGTGTAGTCGACCAATAGGCGGCCGGGTGCTTGATGGCCGATGAAGGCGAGGAGGTGAGGTTTGAAGGGGGGAGGGGTGTGTCAGTGTTTCTCCTCTTACCTGTCCTGATGTCTCGAGTGTACGTTGAGCCATACTCAATTTTAATGAATTTTCTTAGATCTATCATTAATATCATTTTCATCTTGATTGATTGCTGCAATTCGACGCCAAATTCATGATTTAGCTGTTTGATTTGGTTGTTTCTACGATAGTCTGCTTGTTGTTTATTACTTAATTGTTTTTTCCTTGGAGTTAATTCCAATCGTGACGACCTAATATCCGTGCTACCTAGTAGTCTTTGATGATCACACCCTTTCTGCAATAATTCGTTTGATTGATTAGTTAATCTGTTTTTCTGGTCAATAAGTTCTCGATTTACTGTCTGAGAGATATTTCCTTTTTTTTTATTTTCAAACCTTATCAAAACTTTTGAAATTCGTATGCTAATGATCTTAACTACGATCAGGAATTATTCTTGATCTTAGACATTCATGAGTCCAATATTGGACATCTTAGAGGAATTTTCTGAATTTTTGTTCTTAAATTTTCTTTCCAATAGGTAGTCGTAAACAGATTTCCTAATTGGGTTTCTAATTTCTATTTTTCAAGAGTATGTTTCCGCAGTATTCTTCTATTTGAATAACTCTACATCTGCAAAATCTTATTCCTTAATCTTGATTACTGTCGCCGTAAAAATTATGAATCTGATTGTTTTTTTCGATAATTAGGTTTTGAAGCTTGCCGGAATCTTGGAATGATATATTTGTGCCTCGCTTTGTGAATCGGAGGGGTTCTCCTTTAGGGTTGGAGTCTCTCCCCGTGAAGGTTGCACAAGGGGGGAGGTGTTACCTTTGGAGGGGGGGAGGCGGTATTATGAGGGTTTGTCTTTTTCTGGGCCATGTTGATTTAGGGTTGGATCAACACTGCCGGTTGGGGGGAGAAGACAAGGGGGTGGCTGCTCATAGCAGGGTGGGAGGACGAGAGGGCTGCCTTGCTTGGAGGGGGCAGAAGGAAAGGGGGATCTTCAGCCTGGGAAGGTATACTCTAGGGGGAATTGTATGCCTTTCGAGGGTTGAAGTGGCCGTTTGGCTGTTCCAAACTGGGGCCGAGAGGAGTGGGGGTGCCTCCCGGTGGGGCCAGTGTAGGAACAGGGGGTGTGTTTTTTTGTGGGAAGGAGTAACTCTGATGGTCACATGGTGAGCTTATTATGTGGCGTGGAGTCCCGGGTGTATGTCAGAACCTGAATCTCCTATTTTGAAAATTTCTCAAACTTTTTAAAAGTGACTTGGTAAGCAGTAAGAGGGGGGTTGGTGATGTTCGGGGTGGTAGGTCTATTAGAAGGGCGGGATGGGGTGACAATGGTCGGTGCTGGAGCATGGGCTCTGTAACCAGGGGGGGCATGAGACCATTGGAGCTATGCCGAGGGTGGAAGGCATAACCATCTTGTTCAACGTAGCTGATGCCGGGGCAGTGACCCTGTAACTTTGGGGGTTGTGCAACTAAGGAAGGTGTCGAGGGAGGAAGACACTTCCTGTCCGTCAGAACTAGTTCGGTCGGTACTGGGACTATTGAGGTTGTCCTGTCACCCTTGTAAGGGGGGTATGAGATCTAGCGAGTTCTGGTACGAGAACTGAATGCCAGGGCATTAGTCTTCCCTCTGTGGGATGGGGAAGGAGCTGGATCGGGGGTGGTTTTCCTTTTCCTGTCTTCTTGTTTTTCAGGTTCATCAAAGTAATAAAGTCTTGTGAAGGTGTTCGGTCTCTAGGTAATTCCCGCAACGCTTTTTAGGCTTCTTTGATGCTGTTAATTCACGGATTTTCGGTTTTCGATGCCAGAACGACGCTGGCCGGTGCTGGGGGGTTGCCCTGTGACCTGTCGATAGCATGAGAGTGAGGCCTGGTAGAAAGATTTGGGGATGCTTTGGGCTGGGCATTCCAAGGAAAACCAAGGGTTGTTGTCGGGACGACGCTGGCCGGAGCTTGGGTGAGTCGTGTTGCCCTGTAACCTAGCAGGGTAGGGGCAAGAGGCCTGGGAGAGTCCGACAGGGAATGTGACTGTGTTAGAGAATTTTAGAATGTTTTGTGAGGGATCCCAGGGGTTCTGAGCATTTGCAGGACTTTTCTATGTTTTCTAGATGTCTCAGTAATTGCTGTTTGAGTAGCCTTGTACTAAGTTGGTAGGTTAGCAGCTATCCAAGCCTATTACTTTAAACTGTTTCATAGTTCTCAGATTGTTCTTAGCCGAAGCCAGGTAATGGCCCTGATATATCAAATCATTTCTCGAATCTTTTGTATAATTCTATATGGGATGTTGGGCCCGGTTCCCAGCATGTGTTGCTCCCCACGAATAGATTGAAACTCTTTGTCTCAAAAAAAAAAGAAAAAGAAAAAAAGAGGCGCGTGTGGTTTGAGTAGCTGAGTGGGGGAGGGTGTCACATGGCATAGGGTTATGAGGGCACTCTCTCTGTCTTCTGTGTTTAATCTCTGTCTCTCGCTTCTCCGGTTCTTTGCGGTCATGGGTTGTTGGATTTGGACTGAATTCTTTGTGAAGCTGTGTTGACGGGCTTGACATAGTGATTCTCAACGCAACCGCGATCGGGGAGTAACAGGGAGGCGGTGGCGTCCCACTAATCTCTTCTGGTTGGTGCACTTTGCCGTCGGGCTATTCTAGCACCAGTTGTGAGGAGGAGGAGTGGCTTCTTCTATGGGAAGAGGAAGGAGCTGAGTTTGGTCTGGACAACGGTTGGGCAGCTGGACAAGGGGACTGCGAGAGCGGAGTGGCGCGTTACGGTCTGCAGCGATTGGTGACTTCAGGTGAAGTTCAAGGCGGCGTTACGTAGCGACGGGGGCTCTAATTGCAGTGTTTTTCTCAAAATTCAGTTCTAAGTACTACTCCGATAAATGTTTTGATTGTTAGGGATGTTCAATTGGTGGTGTTGCTTGGGTTTGTTTTGTAACTCGAAACCTAGTCTATTTCCTGATATCTTCTTGGAGGGTGATCAACAGTCGATGGATGATTCTTGTCTGATTCTCAATTCGTAATTTTGTTTCATAGATTGATGGTCGAACTTTACAATCGACTACTCTGTTCTGTACTCATATAATAATCTAGATTAGTCTTTATATTACAAAATCTGGTAAAATTTCTGAGCGACTTTTTGTACCCTTGGAATAGAAAGTCAAAGCCGTGAGATTTGTAAGTCTATTTGGACACCAAAATTAATCTCCTAATCTTGTTTTCCAAAATCCAGCCGTGTAACTTTTTTTTTTTTTTTTTTTAACAATTGCTCCAATCTATTCGTGGGGAGCAGCACGTGCTGGGAACCGGGCCCAGCGTCCCTTATAATTGGAATACATTGATGATTAATGAAAATTTGGGATGATTCAGGAATATTCAGGATGATTGAGATATAAGTTAGAGATTGATGCTAACTACTCAGAATGATTATCTACTTAGATCTCACGTACTACCCTAACCCTAATCTCGGATATCCATACTAACCAGCCAGTCTCTACCGAGTGAATACTGTATACCAACCAAGCCTCTACCCGGTCTCACATCCCCATCTAGCTCGGTTACAGGGCAGCGCCACCCACCCCAGCTCCGACCCTTGTCAGCCAGATTGTAGCCTTTGGTCAAGTATTGTAATTGCCTTCCACCCTCAACAATCCCCAGATCTCTATCCAAGGCCTCAAGCTCCTTATGAAGGTTACAGGGCGATGCCCCAGCGTCGTTCTGGTTTCTACTCAACCTGGGCAAGAACACAATAGAAACTCAATTAGGGAATCAACTAGACTAGAATGTAACCTAAGAATTCGGATCTGATAATAGTGGGATCCTGAGCAAACAACCAGTCTGATGATGATGATGATGATGATGATGATGATGATGATGATGATGATGATGATACTTGATGTTGATTGACCCTTCCCTGTCCACCCCTCCTCTTTTCCCCTCTTCCACCCCTCCTTTCCCTTACTGCCTCCGCTAATCAGAACCACTCTGTTGTTGAGCGGTTCCTCACAGAAAGCCTCCCTCTACCCTACTCCCCTCAAAGAAGGTTGTTCCCCCCAAAAGCCTTCCTCAAGTTATTTTTGTCCTGCTCTGCCACCACTAGTAGATGATGTTTCGCCTTCCATCTCTCCCAGCCCCGGAGTTAGACAGTCCCCCTTGTCCGCCCTTATTCCCTATAGGCAAACACTTCCCACCTTGTGTTTCTCCTGCAGAACTTGATGTTTTGTGCTTCCAATGTCATAATCTTTTATTTAAAATAGTAGAATCTTATTTTTTATCTAAGTTTTGTTTTTCCTAAAATAATTTTTGTACCTGGATATTGATCTTCTAATGGAGTTGACAACCCTAAATATTTCGCCCTGCAAAGTTGTTTTCTAGTACCTTGTTTTTGCATTGATCGCGTGTGATATACTTGGATTTGGATGGTGGGGGGGGGTTCTTTCCAGCTTACCCCTCCGTGTTGGGGTCGCATAGGTAGGGGTGAGTGTCGTTTGACTAAGTGGGGTTAGCAGTTGGAAGGATATGATGCGTCCTACTGGTGGTAGGACGGAAATAGGGCACAACAGTGATGGAGATGGTGGCTCCACCTTGATAAGTCTTGCCGGAGTGGAGATTAGGGGGAGGGTTTAGGTGGTCTGGGTATGTCTAGCACGGTTTCCAAATTATCCCAATTGGTTCTCAATTTTCATAAATAATTTTATTGTTTTCGGTTGTTTTTGGAGGTCTTGAGAATGCTTCAGGATCCTGGGTACTTCTTGGGTACTTCTTGCAACTCACTTTAGGATTTTTTTATGCTGTTATATTCATGGCTCTGTGTTTTTTTTCGATGCCAAAACGACACTGGCCGGTGTTGGGGGGTTGCCCTGTGACCTGTTGATAGCAGCGTGAGGCCTGATAGGGAGATCTGGGGATGCCTTGGGGCAGACATTCCAAAGGAAAACCAAGGGCTGCTGTCAGGACGACGCTGGCCGAAGCTGGGGTGAGTCATGTTGCCCTGTAACCTAGCAGGGTGGGGGCATGAGACCTGGGAGAGCTGGACAGGGAATAAGACAGTGTTAGAGAGTTTTAGAGTATTTTGTTAGGGATTCCAGAGGTTCTGAGCATTCGAAGGACTTCTGTGGCTTTCCTTTTTGACTTAGTGATCGATGCTTGAGTAGCCTAGCAACAGGTCAGCAGTTATCCATATTTTTCAATTTTTTCTTGAACTCCTTTAATGGTCCTCAGATTGTTCTTAGCGCAAGCCAGGTAATGGCCCTCGTACTTCAAATGACTTGTATAATTCTATATGGGAGGCTGGGCCCGGTTCCCAACACGTGTTGCTCCCCACGAATAGACTGAAGCATTTGTCCCAAAAAACAAGAAAAAAAAAGAAAAAGAAAAGACAAAAGAAGAAGAAGAAGAAGACACTGTGAGATGCTATGCAAGCATATCTATAAAGAGCTAAAGTTTTGAATGGCTGTTCCAGCTGTTGAGAATGCTAAACGGCAGCCGCGCGATTTTCTGCGCAAGACTACTTTGGGGGTTGAATCGGGATTGCTGGGTGAATTGCACGGGTGCCCTTGCTTTGCTTGTTTTTCCTGTGGAATTGAGGTCGGGGTAATCTTGCGATGGTTGGTAGTTGATCGCGCCTTAGCGAGCACGAAAGATAACTGTTGACATAGCCTCTTTCTTGTTTTGCTGTGGGAAATGAGAATTTTAGCGCGATCATCGCGCGGGAAAATCTTTTTGAATTTTCAACTGATGTCGAGCCCCTGCGGGCTCTCAGAATTTGCTTCGTCCGGAATTTCTTTTTGCAATTAGGATTTAGATTAGGAATTTGGGCGCACCTCAATTTCTGTTGCACGACGCTTCTTGCTTCTGCACACCTTGCCGCGTCAGGATCTGCGCTCTGATTTCTCTGCGCCTTAATCCTTACGTGTAACTGTAATTTTGTTTTGGCGGCCATGATTGCAACTGTAATCCTCTCGTTCTTGATATCTTTTGTGGTGCCCCCGTGCACGAGTGCTTCTTCCTCTGCCCTATTGGCCTGAATGCTTGCATGACCGGATCGTTGTGTGGAGTGAGGCTATGTTCCCCATGCCGCGGCCTGGCCATGCAGTYGTAGGCACTTCCTTCCTTCTTCTCCCTCCTACTCGGACACAATCCCAGGTATCGCGCGCACGCATGCATAATATAAATTTCGCAAGCGTGATTAACTCGCTCTCTAAGAATTTTGGGAGTTAGCACGATCGAGAGAATTGACTAACGAGCAAGAGTTGGCAGGTCAGTAGAGAGTTGGGCGATCCGGCGAGCTGATGCTAGGCATGCGGGGTTGGCGTGGGGCCTCGATGGACTGGGGGGCACGGGCGAACCTGGCTTGCATGCTCGGATCAAGCGGGGTGACAACTCTGTGTGGGTGCGAGGCGACGAACTGCCCGCATCGGGGTGATGATTGAAGAGAGAGAGAGAGAGAGAGAGAGAGAGAGAGAGAGAGAGAGAGAGAGAGAGAGAGAGAGAGAGAGAGAGGTGCTTCCATTTTTCTAAGTAATTTTGACTCTTCTTCCATTTTACTAAGCAATTTTTGTATTCGGCGCAAGTCGCCCTTTTCCTTTCTGGATCAGCATCTCGGATTTGTCATTTGTTCTTTTCCTAAGTAGCAAATCCGGATATCCGACAGACCAATTTTATCTGGAATTTTCAATCCGGATGAAATTTTCGGATTAATTCCGGATATGGAAAATCCGGCCCTGCGCAAAATATTTCTTTTTACAAAAAAAAAAAATTCAAAAAAATCTGGAAAAAAATTATGTTATTCATATCAATGATATGAACAACTTTTGGCTTTAGTCCATCTTTGATTACTCAACAGATATGAAGATAAAAAATAAAACAGAACAAGAAAATAATATTTAGATAAAACCGCGGCTCGGGACCCGAGGCCCTGGCCGGATATCGTAGACCACATCCTAGCTATCCACCGAGGGACACCCCATGAGTCCACCGGCCTGACCCCTTTTCAGTTACGGACCAAGAGTCTGGCCTGCGTAGCTCTGTCGAGCCTGAACGACGAGACGACCCTCTCGCAACGAGCCACGAGGGCAACAATTAAGGACAAGGCTCAACGCCACTTGAAATTGATGGAAAAAGCCCTCCCCCGGTTAGCCCAAAAAAGACAGCGGATGACCGAAATGGCCCACGGACGACAGGTTCGGAGCTATGAGGCCCGAAATGGGAACGCTGGGCCTCGGCCCCAGTATAAATTAGGGGACATAATGCCGGTAAGGAAATGTGCTCGCTAAGTCTAGCACCACGACTCTTCGGGCGATTTCGCATAGTCGAGCTCGGTCCTAGCGGAGTTAATACGGTGCGGCTTTCGCCGGAGGTCTCAGAAAGCCGATCGGCCCGACCGATCATTCGACACGTGTCCTATCTTCGTCCCCTTCTCCCCCATCTTCTGCGTTATTCTTTAATTCCGAAGAGGAAGGCAATGACCCCAAACTCGACTATTCTGATTCTCCTTCCTCTCAACCTTCATCTCTACCTTCTCCCTCATAGCCATGAGCTTTTCTACTGAGCAGGTCATCAGCGAGCGTCTAATGAGACCTGGGGGGCATATTGTGTCAATCCGGCAAGTGCAACGACCACGACTAAGTCCAGATTTGCTTCGATTTGCGGCTTTCTTCCGTATGGCGGCCATCCACGTGGCAGCGAAACTCCAGCTTGCGCGGACCTGCGATCGAGCTCGGGTGTTGGCCGAGGCATCGACATTTCTGCGGCTGTCTCCGCCTCGCGACAGCCACGTGTCAGTAATCATCGCTTTCACCGACGATCTTACAGCGCTGCATCTGTCGTGCCATACATGCGCCCTCCGACAACTGCGACTCTGGGCACGGGACCTCACGGAGGCATGGATCCAGCTGTTAGCCCGACCAAGCAATCAGATCGACTCCACCAACGACATCGACCTTAGCCAACTCAGAATCTCTCTCTCCACGCCGGAGGTCATCACCCCGGAGCTTCTTCCCTTCGCGCCTCCTCAATGAACCGGCACTGCCTCTCGACCTTTCGACTTCCCTCTGATCTCCCTACCTTCTGGCAGTCCGCTATGGGCGTCCCTCTCTCTTTTTCGGATCAGGCAATGGGACTTGCCGATCCTTGACGCCGACAAGTGGGCGGAGTGGTGGAACGCATACATCGTGCTCAGCTTCTGCCTTCTCGAAGTGGAGTTCCATTAGGCGGAGCCGACCAATAAGGATGAGGAGGATAAAGTCTCCGATGACGAGGTGGAGCTGCTGATCGTCCAAGCCTGGAGAACGGATACGGAGGGAGAACTGCTGGGATTATGTTCGGGAAAGTGGGGGACAAACATCTCGAACCGATTACGAGCGAATCCTGGTGCTTTTGGCACAGCTCTTGGACGATCTACCTCTGGAGATCCTTTCGCGCTGCGACGAGCGGTCCACACCAGCGACACTCCCCCGTGCGTTGGTACCGCATCTATTGTGGTCCACGTGTACGGAGCTCGACGACAACAATTGCTACTACCCCTCTTCGGGCTATTAACTGGTCATCGACGTGAACGATCTCACCTTGTGGGATCCGATCATTCGAAGAGTGGAGGTGGAAGTAGAAGAACAGGTAGACGGCAAGCGAAGAAGAAGAAGAAAGAAATTCAGGGGGGGGATCGGACGATCCCGATTACCGTGAGTCTGAGGAAGGCGAGCCGAAAGAAAGTGAGTCGAACGGATCTGACAGTTCCGACGAGCGGAGTGAGGAGGAAGACGAAGCCGCAGTCTGGAGGAGGCGAGAAAAGGCAGAAGGAAAGCAGTCAGTGGAATAGTCGGACGAACCAGCCGCGTGGCTACTTCAAGCCTTCAAGGAGATCCGGCGCGCAATCCAGAGCCACCGCAGGAGGAGCCCGAAGGAGATGGTGCCACCACCGCGGAGTGATCCAGAAGCCGACGCCATAGAAGAAGTCCAATGCCGGCTCAATCCTCTCCACCTCCACGGCCCACCGTTCGCCTACGTGGAGATGCGGGCACTCGGGCTTCGTCCCCGGTCGTTATCTTGTCGTCCCCTTGATTACCTCACCCTCCATCAGCTTGCGGGCCTCCCTCCCTTCCCTTCTAACTGGCATCCTTTACCACCCTCCCTCTTCCACCAACTCCATTCTACCCGCCTCATCACTACCATTTTCGCACATGCCACCACTCGTTCTCTCGTTACTTATTTTCCCCTCCACATCCTTCTCTTTAGTGTGGCATGGTTGGAATATAATAATAAAGAGGTTTATTGTATAATCGCAGGTACCATCCCCACATGCGAAGAGTATGAAAATTTTCGCGCTGTGATTCCCCGCACCCTTTAGACCCTCTATCCTGATTACCTCGCCTCGCTCCCTCATCAAGATCATCGTTTCCCTCGCGTCCATCACACCGTCCACTACACCCGACTCCCTGCTGGAGATCGGCAGCTCCATCAGTTTCTGCCACCCCTCCGGCAAGTTCACCCTCCTCCTCCCCCACCCGTCATAAGGTTACCCTTCCCCGACAATCTCTAGGATAGGAGTTCACGATGCCACCTGGATGACTTCCACACTCTCATCTTACAGTAAGTAGCACACGTCAGCTCCACGTCGATCACTGAGAAATCGACGAATGATGGAGAGAGCAAGCAGGAGCTTGCTCAAGATTGGAACCCCCTGGGCGTCATATATGTGACGAACTGTTTTCTGCAGCCGCGCGATTTTCTGCGCAAGACTACTTCGGGGGTTGAATCGGGATGGCTGGGTGAATTGCACGGGTGCCCTTGCTTTGCTTGTTTTTCCTGTGGAATTGAGCCCGAGGTAATTTTGCGACGGTTGGTAGCTGATCGCGCCTTAGCGAGCGCGAAAGATAACTGTTGGCATAGCCTCTTTCTTGTTCTACTATGGAAAATGGGAATTTTGGCGCGATCATCGCGCAGGAAAATCTTTTTGAATTTTCAACTAATGTCGAGCCCCCGCCGGCTCTCGGAATTTGCTTCGTTCGGAATTTCTTTTTGCAATTAGGATTTAGATTAGGAATTTGGGCGCACCTCAATTTCTGTTGCACGACACTTCTTGCTTATGCACGCCTTGCCGTGTCAGGATCTGCGCTCTGATTTTTCCGCGCCTTAATCCTTACGTGTAACTGTAATTTTGTTTTGGCAGCCATGATTGCAACTGTAACCCTCTTGTTCTGTATATCTTTTGTGGCACCCCCGTGCTTGCGCGTTTCTTCCTCTGCCCTATTGGCCTGAACGCTTGCATGACCGGATCGCTATGTGGAGTGAGGCTACATCCCCCACGCCGCGGCCTGGCCATGCAGTTGTAGGCACTTCCTTCCTTCTTCTCCTTCCTACTCGGACACAATCCCTGGTATCGCGCGCATGCATGCATGCTATAAATTTTGCAACAGCGATTAACTCGCTCTCTAAGAATTTTGGGAGTTAGTGCGGTCGAGAGGATCGGCTAACGAGCAAGAGTTGGCAGGTGAGTAGAGAGTTGGGCGACCCGATGAGCTGATGGTGGGCATGCGGGGTTGACGTGGGGCCGCGACGGACTGTGGCGCATGGGCGAACGTGACTTGCATGCCCGGATCAAGCGGGGTGACAACTCTGTGTGGGTGCGAGGCGACGGACTGTCCGCATCAGGGTGATGATTGAAGAGAGAGAGAGAGAGAGGGAGACGGGAGGTGTGTGATGAGCTTCTTCTTCCATTCTTCTAAGTAATTTTGACTCTTTTTCCATTCTTCTAAGCAATTTTTGTATTCGGCGCAAGTCGCCCTTTTGCTTTCTGGATCGACATCTTGGATTGGTCATTTCAACTTATTTGTTCTTTTCAGAGATCGATGTATAGTCGTATTCCTCCACTCCCCTTCTCTTAATTTGTGAGTTGATAAATCTGATTGGTTGGTCACCTGCGATCGAATCATGTGCGTCCCCCCGGTTGTCGTCAGAAGAACCATTGCATGAGGATCCTCGATTCCTTCTGTTGATGTGTATGTGTGTGCAGGGAACTGAATGCATGAATGTTAGGTGTGTTCCTGTCTGTGTATGAACGAGATATGCATGTTAGACGATTAAGATGTTTGCCTCATCATAGGACGATCCATCATGCAAACAACTAACTTTCACCCATTCGATCGAAGGAGAGGTCTCGTGCACACACGTGTAGGCTCGACCAAGCAAGGTCGTTGCCTATGCGCGTGTCTGCGAAACCTGAACTCGATCGATTTTCTGAAGGTCTAAATGCCCGTCCGCCCTATAACATGAACTTCGAAATCCCTTTTCGTGTCACCGACTGCGAGTGTTTGAGAGATCGGGAATTTCGGGGATATTGGGAACGCTCCTGCTCGTCAGCCCGATCGAGGGCAGACCTGCCAAACTTCCCTTACGAAACCAGAACCGAACGCATTTGCAAGTGGGATCTCGACCGGGCTTTGGGACGTATCCCCCATTTTCCCAGCTACTCTAGCCCATACACGTGTCACGTCGTCGTGGAACGCGGGATCATTATCTTAGGGATCGAGTTTACTCCCTATCACCGCATCCTGCCCTATCACTCCTTAACCATAGTCCCCTGGCCCGCAATCGCCCCCTACTGGCCCCATCCCCCGTGCTCGGAGTGCTTGCAGGATCACAAGTACTGAGCCTCCGACTTCATTCGGCGAACTCGCTCGGAGGAGGAGTGACGGGCACACAGCCTCCGGCTGAGACCGGCCGCGCCCGACTCCGAAGCCTGTGACGTTCGGCACCGACAAGTGATCAACCAGCGAGATAGCCATACCGTCCCAATGGTCCACGAGATACGAGTCCGACCCAGTCGATGGGACCAGTGGAGGCGGTAGCTCCGCTTCCCTAAGCATAAAGTAGGATTCCGACCCGCATCTATCCTCCTGCATTCTCATCCCTGAAACTTGTCGCAGGAGATCTCAACTCCGACCTAGGACTCCACCCCCACTTTCCAAAAATCCTTGGCACACAACTTTTCGCACTTCCAGGCCCACTCACACTCCGATCAGGAAGTCGCGTCGGGCGTGAGGTTGGGCTTCACAGTGCAGCGGAAGTCCCGAGTTCATCGTCTTGCTGCCTTCCCATGTTGGACTTGTGTCTCAGTCCTCCCGGGATCAGGGTGTGAATCTACATGTCTTCTCTTGCAGGTCTCTCCTCCCTGACCTATGCTGCGTTGAGGTGGCTGTTGGTGTCCCTGTCTGTCGTTTGCCTTATGATGTAGCCTTTCGCACCCTCTCCCTTCACATCATCCGAGCTCCTGCATTGCCTTTTGTATTGCCTCTGCCTCCCTTCCAATGTCTTTGCCTTTATCCCGGTGCTTGTTGGGGATCATGTACCAATAGGATGGGCAGTTGGGGGGAGGGGGGGGGGGG
>BFEA01000563.1:7237-25216 GCA_003427395.1 Chara braunii | reverse complement strand
TTTTTATTTTTTTTTGGCATAGCTAAATGCCCTGAAAATTTACAGATGTGTACTTCACATAATACAAAACTCACTAAAAAAGTTTCAAAAACTAATAAAATTGTTTAGACCCCGAACTAAAATGAAAACAAAAAGTAAAAAGTGAAAAAATACGTGGGCGAGCACGTTTTGACACCACCATCTTTGGCGATTTTTAATTCTTATTTGGCTTAGCCAAAAATCTTGAAAATTTACAGGCATGTACCTCACGTCATAGAGAATTCACAAAAAAACATTCAGCAAAAAATAAATATTTTGAGGCCCCGAAATAAGTTTTGGCGGGGGCCGAACGCCGTCGGGTTCGGACCCCGTACGGGACCCCGAACGCCCGTACGTACGGAGGTCTGCCCGGGGACCTCTGTACGTACGGGCTGGTGACCCTGCTTGGTCTTGTATAAATTTTGGTAGTCACTTTCTCTACGGGAAGCGCTGCCAAAATTTCTACAAAGCCAAGAAGTTAGTCAGATTTTGTCGTTCAAACTTCAACTTGTCTGACTTCTATGACTTAGTAAAAATCTGGGAAGTGTCTCTTTCTAAAGGGAGTGCTGCCCAATTTTTTACTAATTTAGGGAGTTAGACAAAATTGGACCTTGAAAGGTCAAAGTCATTTTAGATTCTGAACTTAGCTTTGTATAAGTCTTAGAATAACACTTTCTCTACGGGAAGCGCTGCCGAAATTTTTACAAATCTAAGGAGTTATTCAAATTTTGTCTTAGTTGAACTTATGTACCGATTCTGAGTTCATATCTGACTTAGTACAAATCTGGGAAGTCTGCTTTTCTAAAGGAAGTGCTGCCCAAATTTTTGCTAATTTAGGGAGTTAGACAAATTTTAACTTTCCAAAGTTAGGGATCATTTTTACTTTCATATTTAGATTATTATAAATTCTGCAAAGGCGCTTTCCATACGGGAAGCGTTACCGAAATTTTATTAGTTTAGAGGAGTTAGATTGTATTTTGATAGGTGGCAATTCTGGCAGTCCACTCTGTGTAAAGAAGATTCTGCCAAGGATCTACCTTTCCATTAGGCACTGGTTTAGGGGTAGACTCAGGATTAGTTAAGTAAAATGACTCTTGGTGGAATTATTATAATATAGAGATTGCTTTCGATTTGGACTCATAGATTTTGCTTGGATTGGTTTGTCTTGTGTTACAGGTCCTCTTGAACATTTGATTCGAAATCAGGACTAGATTCAACTTAATCCTACAAGGATCACCTTTTGTTATCACTGATAACAGGTCGGTTGCCGATTCGTCGGTTTACGACTCAACTGCAATTCACCCTTAATACTCAACCTAAAAGTCTTTAGCCCTAGTAATTTTATTGTTTTATTAAGGTTTCACCCGGACTTTTATTGAATGGTCATTTAACAAAGGTACTGAGTATTTAATTATGGTTGGTTGGACAAAAGTTGGGGCTTGCATGACTAAAGCGAGGGGTATGAGTGTAGAGATTGGTTGGAGTTGACTCCGTGTAGTGCGTGAACTTTGTTGACTCTTTGATGTGATTGTAGATATGATCTGTGGTTCAGATTTTGGATTTGACTGTCTGCGATCACACCTAAATATATGGCTGTGAGGAGTCTCACTGTGATTGTGAGAAGTGATCGTCACATACTTATTCCCCCTTACATACTTATATACGTATGGATCTATGTTGGGTGTTCGCATGACCTGTGAGGTCCCACGTCTAAGGATTAAACAGGGGTTGAGATTGAGAAAAGAAAGAAACCCACACGTTATTGTTGAATGTTTCTTAAAAGATTTCTTAGTCGGACGTTGGTCCCGGGCCTGGATTCGAGGTCCTTGTCCAGGATATTCCAGACCCTAGACTCTGCATGGAAGGGATCTTCCCCCACGCAGAGCCTACTTGCCCTGCCTGCCGAGACACTCGGCCTAAAGGCCGGAGGTGCCGCGACGACCTTACGGCTATTCCTTCAGCCGTGCAATATCGTGAAGGGGCAAACCTTCACGATACTTCGAGTCTGACACTTGAGTGTCATAAGAGGTACTCCGATCCACGAGGGACCGCTTGATTATGGGCACTACATAATACGTCATCATTGCGATTGTTTGTGTATGATTGCATTGCTAGTCGATATGAGTAGGTCCCTGCGTCCGCGCGGTTTTATACCAAGTCTCGCGCGTGACGCCTATCCGATTTCCGCATCGGAAAGTTATGGGATGGTCACTAAGGGACTAGGAGTGTTGTCGCGTTGTTCGTTCAGTGTCGTTTTGTATATGTGTGTAAGTGTGCACGTGTAGTTATTTTTATGTTTTTATAGCGATGTGCTCGTGGCGTGTGGGATGCGTCCTAGTCGACCGGCGACGAGTCGCGCTTGGGACCTCAGCCCCCCCAAGATGTCGGTTCGCGTACGGGTCCGATAGAGACGTAATACCACGCTTACCCCCTATGCTACAGCGAACGAGAAACGCCCTCGGCTGGTCCACCTCTGCGATTGCAGCTGATCAGCTTTCGTACTGTGGACTGGTAGCTCGGCAGGGATACGCCCTCTGAAGGGAGGTGACAACTCCCGTAAGGTGGAGGTAAGTTGTGCCTCACATAAGCCCTATCATGTCGTAGGGGCTCGCGAGAGGTATGGCTGGCGCACTCGGCCGGAGCGGCTTGTGGAAGCTTCATGTATATTCACGAAGAAGGATTAAAACCAACTCCTGCGTGACGCGGCCGGAAGGGTCCCGCGCTGCCTTTGAGTGGTATCAGACCGATGCGCTCGACAGCTGGTGCCGTTGCCGGGGATAACGGAAGCCTACCGTTGTCCCTGGTGGAACGACATCTGGGTATTAGATTGAGAGAAAATCAGGCATATATGAGGAATCTGAATGAATTGATAAGATGGAATGTATGATGGATTGCCTTGTTATTAGTGTAAGCAATAGTCACGTATGGTCTTGACCTGTGGATTGACTGGGTGATTGAAAGGAAGGACTGTATGGTATGTCTTGAGGAAGAAACAGACCCTATCTGCCAGAAGATAGGGTCATAAGTGAAGGGGTTATGATAAGTTAAGTGACTGAATGAAGTACTGTCCTTTCTTATAACAAGGAAGCCAAGCAAGGACCGCTGGTCAAAATGCCTGAGGCAGTGGTAGGCGGTTCAGGAGAGGTCCTGACCCTCGATAATCTCATCCAAGTTTTGGACAGGCGAGAAAGGGCGCTTAGTAACGTTCCTAAGGTTGATACTTTTCACTTCAATGGAGAGCGGGTCTCTGACTGGTTGGATCTGGTCGAACAAGCGATGGTGGGACAGTCAGACGAGGTGAAGTTTCAACGAATTCTGAAGTAAGTGCTTCATGGGCATCATCAGGAAGTGGGAAAGGTTGTGGACGCTGCCAATGGTAGTTGGGCGAGGTTTAAAGATGGGATGCAAAGGAAGTACAGGCTAGGCAACGACCTATTAACCACTGCTGACCTGGAGGTCATGAACAGGGATGATTTCACAACAGTTGGAGCCTTTGTGCAGGAATTTAAGAAGAAGGCGAGGAAAGTCCGTGGAATATCTGAGGAAGCGCGGTGTGCCATTTTCCTCGGATTACTCACTGCCTCTGAGGCATCAAAATTGACAAGCCATGGAGGGGGAAGTGCAAAGCTCACCTGGGCCACTATCGACAAGGGGGTCGAGGAAGGAAGTCTGGACCAGGTAGAACAACACCAGATGCGCCTGCAAAAGCGGAAAAGGAAGGAAAGGGATGCGACAGCCTCCGGGACGCCAGGAGTTAGGAGGATTGTCACCGACGTGCTCACAGAATTAGGCTATGGAAAGGACGCGGTGATACAAAAGAAGGTAGTGACGGCGGTCTAGGGAAAGGGAAAGGACCAAGTGCTAAAGGAGGTCATTCAGGAAGAATGGGAAGAAGAAGAGTCAGTGTCCCAACACCTCTCAAAGGCGCTACTAAAACAACGCAATTTAACGCAAGGGGGGGCAAGGTTCAGGGAAGGGGCAGGCGCCCCAAGCAGTGGTAGTAGCATCGCCAAGTGCGTCGGCACCGTCAAGTAGTGCGGGACCCTCGCAAGCGGCGGTACCACCATTCGGGCAGTGGCCATGGCCTGTGTTCAACACTTTTGTGCCATGGGGAGGCCCGGCCCCATCTGGGCAGATGATACCATACGCAGGGCCCCAAATGAGTATGCCGCCACCAAGTTACCCTGCGGCACAGGCCCAGCCCATGGTACCGCCTCCGTCGCCCGCGCCGAGTTCACAAGGTAGCGTGGCAGGAGGGGGAGACCAGGGTCAGGGTAACCAAGGGAATGGAGGGAGAGGTGGCGAAAGAGGACGCGGCAGAAACGGCGGAGGCCGAGGAGGAGAGCGCTGAGATAACCAAAGCTACCAAGGCCAAGGGAATCAAGGAGGTCAGGGGTATGGAAGATCCCGTTTTGATTGGAGGACCGCCATATGCCAGCATTGCGATAAGCAAGGGCATACTATACGATTCTGCAATGAAAGGTGAGAGGATGAAAGGATCGGACTGATCTATTCAAATATGGATGGGGATATATATGATCAGTTCGGGGAGTATATTGACAGGAAAGTCCTAGGTGGAGTGAAAGCGGAAGCTCTCAGAAGGACAGCGGCACGACAAGCACCACCTGCCACTTTCAGATTGTGGCAGGAGAAGGATGACCCGCCGATAGGAGTAGAAGAAGTGAAAGGCGATAAGGAGGTGACTCAAAGACTACCGGCGGGGGTCATAAAGGAAGAACCTATAGTCATAGAGTCAGACGATGAGAGTGAGGGTGAAAAGGTGGAGCCAGTGTCTGTCCTTTTGGGAAAGATGGAAAATTTGTGGGATAAGATGGCACGATACCGGCAAAAATTGACGGATATATGCAAAGAGGTAGAGACATGAAAGGCTGGTATCCCTAAGGTCTTCCTTTACGATCCAGGTCCTGAATCTATGCCAGGAAGGCAAGGATACCCTGGAGTTACCACGGTGAGTTCAGGGCCTAGGTCTGGGATGACCCACAGACCCCCTACTCCGTTGGCACGAGCCGCAATCGCCGCACGGACTAGGGGACAGGCAAAGGCAGGGGCGAGCCAGGACCCGCAGAGAGAGCCAGAGCCAGAACGCAGAAAGGAGCCTGTGGAGGTAGGGGACGATGATGATGAAGATGGAGAGGATGAGAGGCTCCGGCAAGAGGAAGACCGGAGGGCCGAACAAAGGGCAAGGAAGAGGGGTTGCCAGGAAGAAGCCGAACCAGTCTTGCACGATAGTACGCCAAAAAAGAAGAAATACGCGGTTCAGCTTGAGGAAGGTTTTGATGTGGAAAGGGTGATTGACAGGCTGCTTGAGGGCCATAATGATCTTATGACCCTGAAGGAGATTCTGGCGTCCGCCCCAAGGCTCCATAATGAGCTAAAGGGTAGGCTTTCGAGACGTCTGGTGCCAAACGTTTATCTTAGTGTGATTCTGCCTAAGGAAGTGGAGTGGGCGGACTCGGGAATGAAAATGGACTGGAAATGTGTGGCCTGCGGTATGGTGGACTTAGTGGTAAAAGGTTCCAAGTGCGCAGCGATGGTGGATACGGGAGCAGAGATGAATATTATCCGCGAAGCTGACACACTCAGGTTTGGGTTGGAAATAAACCGTTTGGATTGCGGCATTTTGCACAGGGCAAACTGTAAGGCCGTGTTCTGCGGGACCGCCTCGAATGTACTCCTGGACATCGAAAGAGTAAAAGCCATAACTTGTTTTTTCGTAATACCAGACGTGGACCATGACATTCTCCTTGGGATATCATTTTTATGCAGGACCGAGACCCTGATGTTCAACAAACATGATGGGTCGCTGATCCTGATTTTATGTGATCCATCGTGTGGGAATTACGAGGTAATTACGTGTCGAAACACTGGACCACGGAGTATAAGGAACAAGCCCAATCCTGACTCCTTCACTATTGAGGAGTCAGAAGACGAGCGTCGGAGACTTATGGCGGAACTAAAGGGAGAAGTGAGGGAAGAAGCGTTCTCACTCAGCTTGTCTGATGTGAAAAAGGTCATGGACTTAGTGGTGACGCATGAAATGACGGATTCGGGTGTCATTCAGGCGTGTTGAGGGAACAAGTCCTGGAGTGTCCCCAAGCAGGGGAGATGGAGTTGGTTTATCGACTTCCAAGAGGGAGAAGGGACCTCGTTGTGGCGCAGGCACAGACACAAACGGCTAGTCGGACTTTTTTAGGGGACGGCTCAAGCAGGGTTCCCAAAGGCGGTACAAAACGATAGATAAAAAGTGTCGCCCAGTTCCCGTTCTCGTTACCGAAGATGAGGAGGTATATTACGAGCAGGAACGAGCTTTAATACGGCAGATGAAGGAGAACGCCTCAGTAGGGCTATGTCGTATCAACGAGGGGAACGAAGGGAAGCTAATAATTGGAGAACCTGATTTCCTATTGCCCCGAGAAAGGACGTTAATGATAGAGCTAATCAAGAAAAGACATCGCGCCTATGCGTTCAACGATGAGGAACGCGACAGGTTGGATGTAAACAAGATTCCTATGATCCGCATCCATATTGTGCCACATGAGCCATGAAACCTAAGAGGGGCGCGATATCCTAATCCTGATGAAAAGAAGAAGGTGGTAGATTACCTCGATGACAAGATACGCACGCACGTCGCCGAGTATTCGAGCGGGTCATACACGTCTCCGTAGTTTTGTTTCATCAAGCCGAATGGGACGCTGAGATGGGTGCAGGATCTGCAAAGGCTAAATGCGGTGACTGTGCGGGATGCAGGAGACTTGCCGAATGCAGATACGCTATCAGAGTCATATCCTGGGAGACCAATAATCTCGCTCATTGACCTTTATTCCGGATATGACCAGTTTTCGGTCTATCCGTCAGACAGACCAGTAACAACAATGCATACGCCTCGAGGGTTTATTCATATGAATGTGGCTCCACAAGGGTGGATGAACACTATGGCAATGGTTCAGAGGCATATGATTCGAGTCACGCAAACGGTTAGTCCACATATTACACAACCATATATTGATGACTTGGCAGTAAAGGGACCGGGAAAGAGAGAGGACGATGAAGTCTTGGCATGAGTAAGGCGCTTTGTCTGGAAGCGTGTTTAGGACCTTGATAAAGTCCTAAAGTTGCTTGAAGAACATAACCTTACGGCTAGTGGAGCCAAATCCAGGCATTGCATGAGAGAAGCTACCATATTCGGATTCGTCTATAGTGAGAGTGGCCACCGGCCAAACGCTAAGAAGACGGACAAGATTATTGAATGACCAGTACTATTTCATTCGATAACGGATGTTAGGAGCTTCCTTGGCACATGTGGACTTTGGAGGACCTTCGTCAAAAACTTTGCTGCTAAGAAAAAACAATTGAGGAAGTTGGTTCGTCAGGATCAGGAATGGGTTTGGGGTGAAGATCAAGAGAAGGGCCAGAAGGCACTGGCAAGAATGAAAGAAGAGTTTCGAGAAGGAGGATTGGTGTTAGGGGCACCGGACTATGACGCCACGAAGGTGAGGCCGTTCATTGTTGAGACATATGCTGGACCAACTGCTTTGGGTGGAGTTTTTATCCAGACAGATATTGAAGGAAAGGAGAGACCGTTGCGCTTTGAGAGTCGAACTCTGTGTACGACAGAGAGGAATTACTCGCAGTTTAAGAGGGAGACTCTCGCTGTCCTTCACTGCCTGCGGATTTTTCGAAACTACATCTTTGGCAGAAGGTTCATATTGAGGGTGGATCCGACTGCTCTAGCCTTTTCCCTAAGAAATTACGTTCCATCAGATCCAACGGTTGCCAAGTGACTAGCATACATCTGGATGTTCAACTTTGAGCTGGAGCGGATCCCGGGGAGTAAGAATAAAGCATATGAGCTAAACCGCATCAACTGAGATAAGCAGGAAGGGGAGGTAATAGAAAATACGCCCCCAATTGATGTTTTTTTGGACCATGAGGAAGACATCCACCTTCACATTAATGAGGGGTCTCCATGAGTGCCTAGCTGCGTTGGTTATCCCATTTGGCATGCGCCAAAGGGATATGAACAGAAGGTTGAATTTGTACTCAAGCCTTTTGAAGAGGAGGACCGTTGGGGTGGCAAGGACGTCTAATGGATGATGAAGCTGACACTCGCAGGCAATCATAATTCGGTGGAGGAGGTAAGGACGATAGAGGAAGGTCTAGACCGGGTAAGGAGAAGGTCTAGACCGGGTAAGGAGGCACGAGGAATTGATGTGAGGAGTATACTTCCTCATCAATACACTTCTGCAGGAACCCTCTGATCTGATAGGCTCGTTAAATCCGATTGAAGGAAAAGATGTTGTGCCAGAAAGCCAGGATGACGAGTTTGAAGAAGGAGAAATCAAAGAGGTTTTCCGCACAGAGGAGTATGATGGAATCTACTTGGAACTGGGGCTCCCGCTATCATGTGAGATAAGAACTAGGGATGCAAGCGAAAGAGCCAGAGAATGAAGCACCTCTATCTGGTGAGAGATGATCATCTCTTTGTAAAAAGGCAAGTAGGGAACCCAAGAAAGGTCGTATGTGGAAGGAATCGCCAGATAGACGTGATAGTTGGGTTTCACGATGGCATTGCGGGAGGACATCGAGGGGTAAATGCCACATATACTAAGATAAGCGAGCTATATTACTGGGATGAAATGATAAAGATGGTATCTTAGTATTGCCAATCCTGTGTGCCCTGTCAGGAGAGATCTCCCTTAAGGCCAAATGAGCCTTTGCATCCGAGATTGGTAAGGGAAGTAGGGGCCGTGGTACATCTCGACTTGCTATTCATGCCGATCGGAGATCATGGCTACAACTACATCTTCGATGCACGAGATAATCTCACTGGTTTTGTGGATGGGCCGGCCATCCGTACAAAAACCGGTCCGGTGCTCGTGAGTTGCATCGAAGAGTACTACCTACGTTATCCCTTTGTCCAGGAATTCGTGATGGACAGGGGATCAGAGTTTACTTACCAGGAGGTGCGGGAATTGTTGGAAGGGTATGGTGTGGTGGCTAACTATACCACGGTTGCCCACCCATAAGCCAACGCTCTAGTTGAGCGAGGGCATAGCACCATTACGAACCTGCTGGCTAAGTGGACTGAAGGTAGACCCAGTCAGTGGCCAAGGTACTTGAGAGCAACGTTCTTTGTCGAGAATGTCACGGTGAAAAGAACCACTAAGTATGCGTTAGCTACACTATGGTATGGAAGGCATGCTACGTTCCCAATTGAGAGCTTCTTGAAAACCTAGAGGCGCCAAGATCTAGAGACCAACCTGTCTTTTGAAAAATTGCTTGGCATTCAGGCGCGACAGGTGGGGGTAATTGAAGAAAGGATTTAGGAGGCATCGAGTCAAGTAGAAAGGAGTCGTATGGATGATAAAATTCGTTGGGACCAAGCGGCGTGTGTGCGGAAGACACCTTTGAAGGTGGGGGACGTCGTGTTGTTGTACAACTCATCTCTGGAAAAACAGTGGTCCATAAAACTTGATAAAAGGTGGTTAGGGCCCTATCGAATCATACGATGCGGAGAGTTTGGCGCTTACCAGATTGAAGAGTTGGATGGGGCAGAGTGGAAGGATTGGGTGTCAGGAACCCAACTCAAGAAATTCGTAGCCAGAGAAGAGGCGAGATAATAAGCTTAAAACCCCATCGTAGTACGTAGGTGATAGAAAGAGTGCGAAGGTTATTAGATAGGATAGAAGAGTTAGGGATAAAGTTTGGATGTGTATGGATGGTTTGGCATGAGTCTGTTGTATCCCACCTGTATGCTTACTCCTTTGTGTGCCCATCGTCTCCTTTCGCCTGTCGTGGAGGTCTGACTTTGCTAAGACAGTCATGCCAATAGTAGGGAGGGAGATGCGGCCATCGAGGAGACCATCGGGGGCATCAGGAGGACATGAGCGGCATAGATCTTACCAGAGAGAGCATACGCCAGAGTATGACGATGGGGACATAGAGCTCTTTTTGGGCGATTTTTGGAGTTATGCGAGTCGCAGGAGATGGATTGTAACCCGCATGATTGAGAGGTTGAGGGGAAGAGGACGCTTCGCAGAGCCCATTGCGTGGATCTGTGAGGAGGCGAGGACTTGGCAGGAGGTGGAACAGGCAATGCAAAGGCTGAGGCCTTCGCCCGTAGGAGCAGATGGGGAGCCGATCCGCCTCCTGATTGGGAATGTGGAGGAGTTTATCCCAACCTTCGAGCGGTTTATGCACGAGTAGGGTATCTTGAGAGACCAATGGGTGCAAACGCTACCATTGTGGACGAGGGGAGCAGAGAGACCATTGGCCTGGTAGATCCGGGATAGGGCGCGCTTGAGGGAGGCCTTTCGGAGGCCAGAGCCAGTGCAACCTCAACCTAGGGTCGAGAGGCGGCAAAGGAGTAAGAGGCAAAGGGAACCTGAGCCTAGGGAGGCCGCCCCTAATCGAGGAGGACGGAAGGCACTGGCATGAAGAGACGAGGAGTCCGACCAGCCTGCGCAGGAGCCAGGCATGTATCCGGAGTGTGGACTGGGCCCAGTGGCTTTCGAGCCTTTCAGTGAAGGAAGGCTACATGAGCCTTCATTACAGGTGTCAGAAGAGGCTGCGCCGGCTGGGGGGTGTCTACAGAGCCTGGAAGCGCACTTGGACGCCTTGCAGTGGGAAATGCCTCAGTCCAATGGAGGTCAGGAAACCGGGCCCTACGCCCAGAAAGAACCGCAAGCAGAGGAGGTGATCGAGATAGGAGAGGATACCCCTCCGCAACAGCCAGCCCCGACTCCGGAAATGGAGGCCGAGCCAATGGATATTCAAGAAGAGGGCGGAGAACCTCGGCGAGGAGAGGCACCACCACTACCTCCAGACGCGACTCAGTCGCCAGAAGTGAGAGTAGAGACAGAGATGGAAGAGAGATTGGAGGAGGGAGGCGGTCTCTATAGTGGACAGGTATCTGGCCGCGCACGCTGCGGAGCACCCCGATCTGGAGGAGGTTCCAGTGGGAGAGCCACTGCAGGAACCTCATCCGCCACCATTGGAGGCGCAACCTGAGGTCCCATCGGATGACATCCACCCTGTAGCAGGGAGAGCGCGTCCTCGGGAAACTGCTGAGGAGAAGAGGGTCAGGATAGGCAAACGCTTGGAGGAGATATAGAAGGAGAGGCATAGGTTAGAGGCGGCAAGGCCACTTCCAGACCAACCGTCCAGCGTACCAGCCAAAGCCCCAGGGATTCCAGACATGTGGAGAGAATTTTGGGAACAGAGGTCCGAAGCACTCACGTCGCCAACGAGAGCTGGTTTCAGGATGGCTAGGCAGGCGGAAAAAACTCTAGATCGCAGAATCCGGTTTCTGGCCAGGACGAGCTTCGACAGGTATTTGATGTTGGAGGGTGACGTGGAAGGGAAGAAAATAAAGGAAGAAGGTCATGGGGTACGCCTGGAAGCGTTGCAGGCGGAGATCCAAGACCTTAGGGCATTAGCCACCAGCCAGACCGCTATCATTCAGAGCCTGTTGGAGGAAAGGAAGAAGGAAAGGGCACCCACGAAGGTAGTGGACCAGAAGGAAGGGGCGCAGTACGACGTTCAGGAACAGGTGGCTCAGGGATCTGAGCAGCCATCTGAGGCAGGGTCTTCCCAGGGGCCATCCCTTGGAAAGCTCATTTTGGGGCCAGAAGAGGCCAAGGCAAAAAGGGAAGCAGAGAAAGAAGCCTTCGTATTCAAAGCCTCGACGGAGTTTGCTACCTTACCAGTGGAACCTTTGGGGGTCAGGCCGACATCCTCGCCGCTGCCAGGCGAAGCGGGATCACAGGGAGCCGCTAGTGAGCCTGCACAAGGTTCAATGGAGGGACCCATGGGTGTGCTTCTAGAGGCACTTGACACCATGCAGGAGGAAGCAAGCACACCTATGTCGGAGTTGGGTACTGAGAGTGTAAGCGAGGAGCTACCGGTGGTGGTATCAGGAGAGATGTGAGAGAGCAGGCATCAAAGATTGGATACGCCTGAGTACGTTCCAGAAGTGAGTGATATGAGGACTAGGCTGGGATCTTGGGCTACAGGATCTGGTTCTGGGGAGCAAACCCCTGAGTCAGAGCAGCCGGAGGTCGCCAGCACTATGGTGGGATCCCCATCGTCGCCTCTGCCGCGGCCAAGAAAGAAGAAATTCAAGAGGAAGGTTGACAAACTCTGCTTCTTTTGCAAGAATGGCGTACATTGGGCCCCCGAATGCCCTAAGTTCCTCAAAGACAAGGCAGAAGGGAATGTCTCAGAGAGTGCAAGGAAGATGTATGATAGACAGGGCCGAGTGGTAGAGAGATCTGCTGATGGAGGTAGAGCGCAGTTGTATAGGCAAAACCAGGAGGAGATGAGTGAGTAGGGACTGGTTTGCCCAGGTGTAGGTAGCCACTAGGATATTGTAGATAGAGTTGAGTTTCCATATATCAGATTGGATACTTGTTTGTATGGTCGTTTTCTGTCTTAAATACTGTCGGGAGCTAAACATTTACACTGTGGGTAGTGTATATAGGAGATTACAACGTACGATTCCCATTAAGTTTCAGTGTGTGTATTTTTTTACTTTGATTTTCGGAATCAGTGTACATTCCGGCTACATTTGTGATAATACGATTGGCCATGTACCATATTGAGTAACTTGGGTAGACCCAAGTGAATCATAATCATGGACCATTATGTGTGTTTTTGGGGTGAGATACCTCATCCCTGAGTGTGTCCTTGAGTTGAGTATTATCTGAGACTATTCTTTGTGTATGACGATCACAATCACTCTCATACGTGTGGTTTTGTCCTGATGTATGATGATTTTGGGTGGAAGATGTATGAGAAACATCTCACATACTGTATGTTTTGTGAAAGTGAATGAATATGAACTGTCTACTCTTCAATATACTCGTGCGATTTGCCGGTGAGCGGATAATAAGGCCGGGTATAAGGAGAGGAAGTGCAGTCTGTTTTTGCGAAAAGTGTGAGAATCCTGAGGGATTTATGAGTCCTTGAGACTCGGATGCTTACCATGCCGAATGTTTATTGTTATTTCAAATGAGGACCCATAAGTTGATCTCTCAGTTTGAGTTGTTTTATGGTTGAGACATCTTCAAATGGGGAGGATAGTCTTGTGCTTAATTGGAGACTCATCTTCAGAGTGGGGAAATATGTTAATAAAAGGTCGCACGAAAGTTCATCCTAAAGAGGGAAGGGATGACTGGGAGGCCTATTGAGAGAGACCTCCTTCATATGGAAGGTGATTAACAAATTTAATGGCATGGTGAGTGGATTGCTGAATGATAAAGTCTGACGAGAAGGATCACGTTTGTGCTTGGCCATTGGAGATATTTTTAAGAGGTCGCAAAATGGTTCATTTGAGATATGTCACTAAGAGGTGGCTTTCTTGCCCTGATCAAGTAGGGAAGTCACGACCTTATGAATCTGGCGGTGATTTTTATTTTGTGAATATGGAGAGGTTACCGTGTTTCTCTGTGTGGTCCCACAGAGGACTGGTAAATACCTTTTATATGTGACAGACCTTTGCGTAGTCCCGCAGTAGGCCTGTATTGTTGCGACACACCGTCCAGCCACTTGTGTTAATCTTGGGGCATTTATGAGAATACCAAGCTAACAGTAAAGTTTAGCATCACTAAGGCGCAACCCCTTAGTATCGGCTGCTGATCGGCGTAACCTGAACAGCGGGCCTACGTCTTGCCAAGGGAGTAAAGACTTAAAGGGGTGTGGCCACCTAGGAGGGTTTTACTCCTGCGGAACGGCGTGGGATAGGAGTCGAGTCGAGTCATTTTGAGCCCTGATTGGATGCTTATCAGAAGAAAGCCTATCGCGGCACAACCAGCGAGGACACTACCGCTAAAATAACAACGCGGTGAGCCGTAGATCTGACACGATCACCCAGACTATGGTGGGCCAAGATGGAGACCTGACCTTCCTGTACTAGACTGCAGGAAGAGTCTATGATGAGATTTATGTATATATATATATATATATATGTTTGATTGCAAGAATTGTTGGAGGGAGGCAAGAGTGTCTTCAAAGGTCCCGGTTAAGGCCCGCGTCCCTGGTTATGACCCTGCGTACAGGGTAGAGGCTAGGGACACTTAACGAGAAGTCGGCGTTTGTCTAGGAAAAAGGGGAGGGAAAGTTGAGAGGGGCCGCTAAGACTTATGTTGTAGTACGTATGTTTAGTACACCTGCGTCCTAATGTAAGGACAATGGAGACCCATGTTGGAATCCTGGCGGCATATAGTTATAAGGGCTTGAATTGTTGGAGGCCCCAACCCTGAGTTTTGGACTTCTTTAACATAACACGCATTCTGGATACAAGACCTATTGCCAACTTTTTGTGCATCACATTGAATTCAACTATGAACATTCGAATATGGTTTAAGTTTATGCACGCAGCATATGGAACCTTGAATATTAATTTTTTCTTTATATTAAATTCAAACTTCTAGATTTATATTAAATTCAAACTTTTAGAATTCAGCCTCGCTATTTTTTACCGTTAATTGAGCCAATTTTTGCAAGAAGATTTAAAATTGCATCAAGATTGAGTTTGTAGAGTTATTTCCTGCACCATGGTGCTCTCAGGCAGTTAAAATCAAGGTGTTTCGGTATCTGTTTGATTGTGGTCTAGTATATACCAGTTTAATAATACAGAACACACTTCCTCTTTCCATCATGCCCCGACATTTTTTTAACATATAGTGCATTCCCTTATTTTCGATGATTGTTGATCCATACATTCGCGTAATCACCTTCCATTTCTCGTACCATAATCCTTCAGCTTTGCATGTTATCATCGTCTTTGGTTGTAGCAGCGGTATTAACTTCATGGTATACCCTGTTCTTTGTGCCTTGATGTAACAGGTATATTTTTCATTGATTGTGCTTGATACCCCCGCTTTACCGCTTTCCTTCCTCTGCGTTTCTTTACCTTTTCCTTACTCTGAACCTTCCCCATGTATTAAGGTATGGATTCAATCTTCTAATTATTTTTTCTTCCATCACTGCGAGGTTCCTTTTTGTTTCCATTCCAGATTGGTTCTAACACATACTTCTCTCATCCATACTTCCTCAATCAGTTGTACAACTTCCTTTGTCTCCCCTTTTGTCTCTTCCTTGCTAGACTGACGTGTTCAGTCCATCTCTTGTCTGGCGGTCTACCTGTCCTTCCAACGTACTACCGGCTGCACCAGGGTGAGATTAGCACGTAAACACACGATGACGCATGCATAAGGTTAACTATATTATCGCATTGTGCTGTCCAAATGTCTAAAAAGGTCGAAGCCCATGGTATTTCCCCGTCTACTGGGAATGATACAAGCAACAACCTGTATAAATAGTTAACCGCACAACATTCATTCCCGCTTCCCGTACTAACCAGCAGTTCTAGTCTAGAAGCACACCTATGCATCAACGACCACTTCTCCCATCCTACTCCATATTCAACTGGCTTGTACTTCTCTACCTTCCCTTAATGTCTTCTTCGCTTCAAGCATAAGAGGATGAGTCCTCGCCGTCCATGTCACTCGAATCTTCATCTGATTCCTCCACATTTTTTTCACTGGATGATCCTTCCATCTCGTTCACATGCTTGATTTGTGTCTCCAAGTCTGAGTAAGGGATCTTTCGCAGTGCTGCGATCGCCTATGGCTTATCCTTGTATTTCAGACCATGGATCCTGCATAAATCTTTCGGTTCCATGTAACGGAGGCGCAAAAGCTGATACTCTGTGATCGGTTCGTTTCCAAAGTTAACATTTTGTTTTGCCTTCACGGTCCTTGCATTCTTCATCACTGATGGCGCACTCGTTGTCGGTCTTGCCTTTACTGCCCGTGGTGTCCCAATCCTAATCGATCTTGGTTTGATCGATCCAGATGGCCTAGGAGTAAATGTTGATGACAACCTTGGCATGTGGGATCTTGTAGGTGTATTGAACTTTTTCAATGCACCTTTCATCGCGGCCAGCTAATACTTCATGAGCTTCATCTCGTTCATATCTCTCTTGATGTCGTGAACTTTAGTTGCCATCCGCTCTACTTCGCCATTCGCTGCGCCCACCAATTTTACTCCACGTTCCCATTTTTCTCGGAGCCCCTCTTGCTTATTCCACCTTCCGTTGGCTTTGGTATGGTTACCTCCAAAGCCTTATCGATCATCCCTTCCAGTTGCTTCTTCATTCGATCGATTTTTGCCCTGCTGTAATTGGTGCGTTCTCCATCTTCTTCTCTTGCGGTTTGTCCACCTTCTCTCCTTTTGGTCCTTCTCGCCTTTCTTGATATCTTCAAACTTCAGGTATAACTTCTCCACTTGCTTCTTCATTCGATCGACTTCCTTTCGCAGGGCAAAAATCTCCTCTTTCAGCTCAGCGGTAAACCACGCACGGTTTCCGATGGTGGGAAATCATTCCACCATGGTTCTCGTTGCCATCTTCCAAACCGCCTCGGTGATTCCAAGTTCGCTCTCCTTACCCATGGAGACTTTGAACAGTGACGATGTGGTGATCTCGATCTAGATCTCCCTAGTCTAAACCGTTTCCTCCCATGGGATGATGCCGATGAAGATGAAGATGAATGTCTCCGTCTTCTCCTTTCCCCCGATGAGCGTGATCGTGCCATCACCCCGTGCTATTCCAGGCACCTGTCACGTTATACTTGCAACAGCACAACAACAATTTCATCAAGTGATGTACTACATACCGTCATCATACGCCACTACGCAGCATTCCACAACGTCATACATAATACCATCCACCGCGCATCCAGTCCAAAACACAGTATTAAATTCCATGTAAACGTCTCCAATATACATCGCTCCAACCTCCACGATAGCGCCAAGATGATATTCTCGGATCGAGAAAATAATAATAGGATCCAATACCATTGCTGCCTCCATCGCATACTATACCAACACATTCAGTAGTCGCCTTCTGCACCTATGAACCAAAGCAAAACAAAAAATGAACGTACGTAATCACGTCACGTACACGAGATACAAGCCAGATTACTTACCCAATGAGGTGCTGATCTACACGGGTACCACCCGTGTGTTCCAAGTACCCTGCGTAGAGATACACACTTGCAAATCAGACTGAAAAGTGTGAGGTTTTACTTATCACAGAATACGCTTCCAGCCCATGGCATGGGATCGGCCTGATTGCGGTCACCCTTCTACCTCTCTGCTCAGGTGATCTTCACAGCCACTGTCTGTAGATAAATAGTAGTCCTAGGCTCGCAATCCACAAGTGCCAATCCACACTACCACACACTCTATCTCCATCTACTCTGGAATCATCCCATGTCACTACCATCTCCCCGTCTCCAGTCTGTACCTCAACTCCTGTTCTTCATTCAGCCTTGCGTGTTATAGCCCCACTGTACTTCTGTTGCCTGTCCACCTGCTTCATAACAGGCTTTTCAGTACCCAGTAGTCTAGCTGTTGTTGCCCGTCTGTGTCCTGCGACTCGTATTTTCCCTGCCGATTTCACACCGTAAGTCCAGTGGTCCAAAATTTAGAGAATTATGTCCAACAGGATTAAGGTGTCACTGTGTTGCAAAAATCTCCCAGTAGTCCTTTCGTATTCAACCTTCAAAATTCCGCTTCCCGTATTACAGATTTCTGGTTCCTGCATATGATACCGTAGGAATTTCACAATATTTTTGGTGCCTATATACAATTTTTTCGAAAAAGTTTCATCACTGTTTTTACTTCATTTTCTGGTGAGTTTCGTAGAAAGGCATCTAAAGCCAGCTGAATTATCCCCCTCGGGTATTGTAGATGAGTTAGTTCGTCACGAAATAAACTCAGCACCCGGGTAAGGTCGTGTGCATGATACGTGTTGGAGACCATCCTATGTATTGTCCCGATGATCGTGAGGATTTTAGTATTCAACGAACTGACACTCCTGAAATGCCGCATAGTACACACACACACACACACACACACACACACACACACACA
>BFEA01000562.1:972625-996020 GCA_003427395.1 Chara braunii | reverse complement strand
CTCTAAGCGACCGGAAATGACGGTCTCTAGTTGTGCTCAGTGCACCCATCCATCTTGCTGTCTTTGGGGGTTACTCTTAAAATCTAGTGCGTCCAGAATCAGGGGTACCCTGAGTTCTCATAATTCCTGCAGCCCGGTCATCCCAAAGCACTTGTCAAAACACGGACTTAACCCTGAGCCTAAAACCCTAAACTGCCGTTTTCAGGCGGCGCACTACTTGTGGCCGCCTGACACCGGCGCCAGTCACACTCACCCAGGTTCGGGCTTTTCTAGGGCTGGCATCCTATTACCGACGCTTCATCAAGGGGTTCACCGTCATAGAGAAGCCCCTCACGAACCTGCTGAAGAAAGAGGAACAACTGATCTGGACACGGGAATGCGAAGCGGCGTTTCAGGCGTTGAAGGAGGCTCTCACATCTGCTCTTGTGTTGGCACGCCCCAACCCGACAAGACCGTTCGCACTGTACACAGACAGGCAACCTCAGGCGATATCGGCGGTGCTGACTCAACACGGCAAGGACGGAAGGGAGCACGTCATTGAGTATGCGTCCAAGACGCTGAGCCAGGCGCAGGCTAATTACGAAGCGTGCAAAGGTGAATGCCTGGCGGTGGTGTGGGGGATTCAGCATTTCCGACCGTATCTGTACGACCAGAAATTCGTGCTGGTAACAGATCATCAGCCGCTGCTGTCCCTACGCAACAACACGGGCTACACGGGGACGCTGGGCAGGTGGGCGGTGCGTCTGCAATGCTATGACTTCGACATCCACCACCGTGTCATGCGGCAGCATGGTAACGCCGATGGATTAACGCGCCTTCTGCTGCCCAACAAGTGTCCCGCCAACGAGCGACTCATTGCGTGGAGGCCAGAAGTCGCGGCGACGAAATCGCACTACGGGGAGCTACACGTGCTGTGTAAGGACGACGCCTGAGTCTGGAATGGAGGTTTCATTGGAGATGGCCGATGCTATCTCTTTGCCCTCATCCCACTCCCTCGCCCTCTCGTCTAGCCCCAACTTGTCCCCTGAAACACACCTAAGTCCCTGTTTCTTCTGTACCTTGCCTATGATCCCGGACCAAGAAGGGTCACATCCGGGAGGGCCCAGTTTTCTTTTATGGGTACAGTGTAGTCAGTGTCATACGGTTAAATCTCACGCACAGTGCGTTAGGTACCGAAGTGAAAAGACGTGGGTCTGTCCCAACTGTAGAACGGACCAAGTCCCTACCGAGAAGCGGTATCTGGACGCTAGAACAGCCGACGGATTTGCACCAAGTGCCCGCCGGGCAGAAGCCTGAACGGACCTGCTATTGCTACGGAGAGTGTCAGGCGACTCGTTGATAGAACTTACCAAAGCCGAACGACGGAGAGTCACGGAGCGGGCGCAGGACTATCGCTGGCAGGGCCCGACGTTACAAAAACGGAAGGTCGATGACGACGGAGAGTCTAGCTGGTTGACGGTTCCACACCCTCTTGCTAGGTTTGATTAGACACGAGCTGCTCATGAGGAGGATGCGGTCCATTTTGCGGTCAAGTACACGGAAAAAGCCGTCAAAAATAACGGATGGTACTGGTCGGGAATTCGAGAAGATGTGAAATACATCGTTCAGAATTGACCGGCCTGCGCGGCGGACAAGGCGCCGGTATAGATGCCTCGGACGATGGTTCCCACTCGTGTAGAGCGCCCCTTTCAGAGGGTTAGCATCGATACGACGGATATCAACGTTCCGAGAGGGCCCGTCGATCAGGAAGAGCTCAATGTTTTTTTAGTGGCAGTCGATCATTTTTCAAAATGGATCGAGGCGTACCCTATGACCAGCCAGAATTCGCAGGAAGTAGCCTGGTATGTAAATCAATTTTTGTGCATGCATCTAGACGTAGAAGAGGTACACATGGACAATGGGTCGGAATTTCAAGGCGAAGTAGAACGTCACCTAGTCAGGGCGGACGTTAAGATTATGTACTCATCGGGGCATTGGCCTCAAGCCAATGGCCTGGTAGAGAATGCCAACCGACTGATTAAGACGGCCCTTAGACGAAATATCACTGAGGAAGACACCCGACCCGGGCCGGTCATTGTCGATCACATTTTGGCCGTTTATCGGGCTACCCCACACGGTAGTACTGGGGTGTCCCCCTTTCAACTAAGAACCAATAGTGTCCCTCGGGTGCAATTGTCCCCCTTAGTAGGTACGGAAGTTAGAGCAACACAGGCCCAGAATCGAGACAAGGCCCGCCACTACACTTAATGGCTAGGGCCTATCCCCCGTTAGCTCGCCATCGACAGCAAGCCGTAGATCGGACACATCAACGGCAGATCCGTGACTATGAGAATCAACACGCGTCGGCGGGACCACTGTCCCGCTATAAAGTTGGGGACTTGGTGCAGGTATGGAAATCTGCGCGTTCCTCCAAGATCCACCCGTGTTACACAGGCATTTACGAGGTCACGGAGGTTGGCGCACAGGGACAGCACTCCGTGAAGCTGATTCCCCGTCACAACTCCCAAGCCCGACCGCTGACACGGCGAGCTGCCGCGCTCCGACCCTTCCAACCATCGCTAGGTCCCCTACGGACCCCCGCTACTGCGAGATCACCCTCTCCTTTTTCATCCTCCTCCTCTTCCCGATCTGCCTCGTCCATTGGTGCTGAGAGTTTCAGGGAGCAGGATGAACCATCGCCAGCCGGAGCATGAGCCCCTCGAGCACTTCCAGACGCCGCTTGCAGATCGCTTGTTGCGGCATCGGTTTAATGAGGAGAGGCAGTTTTTGGTACGACATCCAACAGGTGAACGTGCCAGCGCCCGGGGTTGCTGATTTGGCAGTGTACTCGTTGCTTTGCGATCGGCTGACATATGCGGGAGTGTACGTGGACGTGACGTAGTTGCCTGGCCGGGAGACGACCCGAGTATTCATTGAGTTCCGTGCGCTCCAGGTGGCACCCAACTTCGTGCGCAGCGTCGCCACCTTCATCGGAGACTTGACGGTCCTACCGCAGCAGAATCAGGAACCGGCGTGCAGCTTTGTGCGCGAATACGCATTGGAAGCGGCCAGATGAATGGCCAGAGTGCAAGGACGGGGGGGACACCGATTCACAGCCCACGAAGTGCTGCTTGGTAGGGCAGAGGACAGACCAATTGCGTTGGTGCCGCAGCTCCCCGCGCTTCTCCCTCCCGCTGCTCCTCTCAACCTCCAAGCTATTCCTCCTGTCCCGTACTAAATGCCTCCTTTCTTCTCCTACACCACCCTCCCCTACCAGCTCACGGAGGGCCCTTACCCCATGCGTGAGTTCTCGGAGTATTTGGTGGAGCTAACTGACGTGAAGCCGCTGCCCTTCGCCGACGAAGACGCGTGGGAGTTGCACCGTGCGCTGTACAAGTCGGTGGCGCTGGGGATGTTCCGGTTCTTCGTGGATCACGAAGACCACGCTATCGGGGAGCACTTCGTCGTTTACTACGTCATCGCGCGGCCCAAGCCAGCGGAGAAGGAAGGGACGGTGGCGCTGTACCCCTTCGCCCCGCTCCAGACAATCGATCCGGGATTGTTGGAGCTCATACATCTTGAGCTCCTCTCCATTGCGCAAGTGATCGCGAGCGAGGAGGAGGAGATCCAACCACGATTGCGGACGGGGACGGCCCCGCGGAGAACGTACAACGCGGTCGTCATCCCGGATTACATTGCGCAGCACGCGGAGAGATTGGAGGACTTCCCGGAGGAAAGGCCGTTGCGTCCTCCCTCGTCGTATCCTCGACCAGCGCCACCGAAGGCCCCCAAGAAGACGCCGAAGAGGAAGAGACGCCACCCGTCGCCAGGAGCGCAAGGCAGCAGGACCGGCGGCGGCGAGGACGTGATTCAGCCCGCGCGTACGCGGATTCCTGACCCTGTGCCTGGGAGCGCGGCCACACTCGTTAAGGAGACTATCGTGCCATCGCCGCCCATTCCGCGTGTGCCCGATCTCAATCTTGATGGAGTCGGGCCATCATCATCAGCAGCAGCCGGAGGAGGAAACCGAATGGGATTTTCGGATCCCATATCCAGACCCCCCGTCCTCGCGGGACCTCTCCGTTCCCGCCAGCCACCCCGGCGTGCCCCGGTCATTGACATTAGTAGTTCATCCGAGCCGGACGGTCCATCCGACCGAGGTGGACTTCATGGTGGAGCCCGCCACCATCAGGCTCGAGGCTATCACGGGGGCGCCTCGCCCTGATCCAGCGTGGGAGCCATATCTGACACCCCCTTTCCAAGGGTGTATTGCGACGCGATCGGCTGGGACGCTCATCTACGAGACAGGGCAGCGTCCAAACGCAATGTACCACTTCCTGGTCTTCGCGGCGCAGAAGCGGGAGCGGCGGCCTTGCACCGAGACTCATGTGGTGATGACGGGTCGACGGCCCCGATCGGTGCGCAAGCGGGTGGTGCGAGCGGTAGCGGATTTGGCGCCACGTGTCCTCTCACATGTGCTGGGGGCTTTCCTTTACCCCTCGTTCGTCCAGCATCACTTCCATGAGGAAGATGCGCCGACGACTCCTGCGGCAATGGCCGCTTTTCTTCCACCTATTCCGCCCCCTCTCAATCCCGACATAGATCACTTCCTCTGATCACCCTCGTCTACCTCCCCCCTTTCCTCTCCTTCTCCTTCTCCTCTTTTTCTTCTTCTTTTCCGGATCTAAAAGCTTGTGCGACGATACGCGCTGTATATTTGACGATATATATATAAAAAAAAAAAAAATCTTTTTACTTACCGATCGGGCCAGCTGACAATGAAGGGGCCGCCCGATCGAATGTATACTATGGGTGGAGGCGATGGAGGATGCAGGATGCATCCACGTAGATTAGGAAGATGATCTGGCCAGCTGACGATGAAGAGGCCGCTCGATCATCCATGATATGATGGCATCAGCAGTTGGGAGACTGGTAATTTTTCGGAACCCCCTCCGTATCACAGATGTGATAAGCTCAGATCCGTACCACGCGGCTTGCCGTATCCATGAGGAAAAATCTTGCGGAAGCCCCGAAGTACGGACGCAGATAGAAAGGGTTTTTTTTTTCTTTTTGCTTTTGTTTTCTTTTGAAACGGCTTTTTCATTTTGTTTGGTTAATAACTCCCGCGGGCGAATAGCAGCGGCGGTATGAAAACCAAGAAACGGGTGCGGTTGGGATTTTTTGAATTTTTTGCGCGCGCGCCCAAGCTCCGGTTTTTTCTCGCGTTTCGCATCCCCGTTTCTTGCTTTGCATCCTCGCGCCATCTTCCCTTCTTGCTGCGCGCGTTTTCCCCATGCAGGACTCTTCGTCTTCCCCTACGCCCAACTTGATCCTTACCCCGTCTTCCTCCGCGAAGTGATTGGCTGCGTAGTTGGGATGCTCGGATCAATGTGGAAAGAGGGAAATCGTGCACCACTTGGACGAACACCCCAATCACGTAGCCATGCAATCCCGCAGATCAAACCCTCTAACTCCCCACCCCTCTCTTCTGTCCTGCTCATCTACACCTCGCGTTGTTAACCCGCCGCCTCCCGCGCTATAAATTTGCGCAACCCTCTCCTCTCCCTCTCTTTGATCTGGGCTGCAATGCTGCGTGAGCTATGCGCAAGAGTCCGCGGCGTCGAACAGGCTCGACGAGCCCAAGGCCGGGCGGAGTGACGACGTGGGGTGGACTCTGCGGTAGTCTCGGGGCGAAGCAGTCGGAGGGACTGAGCAGTGGTGGGGATTGGACGCCGGCCGCGGCAGGGCCTTGTGGCTATGGTGGTCGGTGGTCTTGGGAAGTTTTGAAGGCTGCGCCTGGGAGCAACAGTTAATTGAAATTTTTGTGTACAAGAAGGACTCGCTTTTATCTCCATCGCTGCTTTGTCTATGCATGTCGTGTGTGTGAAGCCCCAAGTGATGGGAGCTGGTTATGCGCATGAGTGACGTCGAAGGTCCATGGATGATTAGATTTCCTGTCAAGGGTTGTTGATAACATGCATGTATGTGTGTATGTACTTGTCCGGGCGGGGATGGGGAAACTGAACTGGGGGACCGTCCGCTTAGGAGTATGAGTGTGTTGATCCGGTTGTTTCCCTCCCCTCCACGGCCTTTCCTGCGCTCTCGCGCGATCTTGGCGTAACTCTCTCCCTCCCTTTCCGATCGCCTTCCTTTTGAACTAACAGTCATCGCCTTTTAGAGCTTCTCGTCCCCGTACCAGTGATGTCAACCGCCTGCATCAGCGCGGACGGTCGACACCCCCGCCAAGGGGAGAAAGCTTAGATTCCGTCATCCTCCCCCTACGCACCCACTTTTGAGAGAGAAAAGTTGCAACAATTGCTTCATGGATTCGGTGTTGGTTCGGATGATCGGCAACGCGGGATCTTGCCCGTGTTCATCACGTACCTCCGATCGTCTCATTTCGCTACCGACCTTCCCCATCACAGATGACGACAGCGTCTCCTGCGATGCGGATGTACGTCGCGGGCTGAGGAGGATGGAGCAAGTGTGTTGGCAAGACCCGCCTCGGGCTTGTGAGATAAGGGGGAACGGGTTTGTGTTGATTGATCGCTTTGATTCCCCGACTTTGATATTGCCTTATACGGGTTTAACGGTGTTGCCCTGGTCGGCCGCTCACGCCGCTTTGCGACCGCAGTTTGATTGTCGCTGGTGTCGCCAGGGTGACTCATGTTCGTGGCGACGGCTGGTCCTGGGTTACGAGGGAGCGACACGTTTCCCCGAGCTTTCCCATAGTGCGGGGGCGCTGCCCGTGCAATTTCAAATTCAGATGTCGGCGAGTCCTCCCGCCGCTTTACTCTCCCGGAAACTTTCGCGCGGGCTTTATGAGTCCGACGCCGAGGCTTGAAGGCCTCGAACCAACCACCTCTACAGCAAAAGACCCGAGGGTTCGGCCACTTCGTGAGGCCGATGACGAGGCCTGAAGGCTTCGAACCCACCATCTATCCCCAGAACCCATGATGGCCGGAGTTTTTGTCGCCTGCCGCCATGGCCTCCTCCCCTTGATGCCTTTTCCCGTCCCGATGCACGACGACAATCCATTTTCACAGAAACCCTTCTGATTTTATCATTTCGAAGTAATCCGACCCCCGCAGGACTTCGCGACGACAATTCGACTCCGAAGAAAAACCTTGGCCAAGAAACGAGAGCCTCTCGTTCCGTCCGGGAGACTCAACCCTTACGGCAAAAAATCCTCGGCCACGCCCCTCCTAGAACTCTGATCGGCGACCCCGTAGGGGAAGCTGCGAGGGGGCGTGAGGTTCGCGTATCACACGTGCGCTTGCCCTTCCTCAATCTCTCCCTCAGACCTGGTCGGCACTTCCGGGAGCGCCGCGGCTTATCCCTCGTATTAAGCATTGGGCAAAACAACTCGATAAAATATATTTCCCTAACCAAAAGATCCTCAGAGGAATAACAACAGAGAGAGACAATGGCATAAGTGTGAGCACCACACCTCTGAAGCCACCTATACAACTTCTCATTTCTCCTACCCCCTTCAATCCCATCCGAATGACAGGCACGATAGACGTGCTCATGCCAGCGAGAGTGTAAGTCACGTTGCGTGCTACCAATATACAAATGTCTCGACCATGGCGATAGCAAAGCATAGACGACAGGCCCCTTCTATTCACCCCCAAACAACAAACAAGGTGACGTCAACAGAAAATCCACCCCACGGAATCTCATTAGATAGGATAAGATCGCAGACTGTGATACTCAACAACACATTAAGCTCCCTGCACCTAAAAAAAACCGAAGATAGAGACCGAAATCTACAACAGATTCGTACAATACCCCAGAGAGAGGCCGCGTTCGGGCGTGACCCTAAGATGTAGCCGAGTCACGCCCGTCGCCCATATCGGAGGACTCCTCCCTGTCTTCCGAGACATCAAGAACTAACCGACTTTTTTTTCTTACCTTCATCGGCATCATCCTCGTCGTAGATTTTTGCAGCACGCTTCTGTACAATCTTTTCCTTCATGGGTTCCAACTTGGAATACACCACACCTTCTTTGTCGCAAATAACTATAATTTATTCCTTCTTCATTGCTCGCAACTACCTTCTTGTGTCACGAATGAACGCTTCCTTTTCATTGATCTTACCCTCTGGAGTCGCTGCCACCTTACCTTTGTCTTTCCTGGCCGAAGGCCCTGCCACCTTATCCAGCCTCGCTTTGAACGTAAAATCCTGCACCTTAGCTTGTTTCTCCATCTCAAGTCGCGCCAAGGCCTCCTTTAGTCTGCCGACCTCCCGCTTGGACTCCTTCCTGACGTTGACTTCTTTCAAACGCATCTCCTTAAGCAAATCCACATCCGCTCGGTGTCTCTCGACAATACCCTTCAGTTCCACATCGACCCGCCTTCCGGTCTCGGGAGATTCAATCGGAGTATTCCGAGGCCTAAATCGTGCCTGCGTAACCGGAGTTTGACCAATTGCAACACAACCTCACTTGTTGTCTGGCCTGAGGGCTTCAAACTTCCACACCTCAGCACTCGCCTTAGCCTCCTCACACCTTCCTTTCAACGATGCAATGACGTCCTCTAGTGCCGCAAACCTTCGATCAGGAGTAGATTTCATGTCCGCCTGCTCACTACGTAACCCTGCAAGCTCCTCTCCTTCATTGGTACGTTTTGTTGATGTTGACGTCATCGGTCCCCTCACACGTTTCGTCAGTTCCGCGACCTCAGCCTTATGCCTAACGACCTCCTCACCATCGTTGCTCCTGGCAGAAGCTCCAGCAATATAGGACTCATTCAAAGATCTCTGCAACTCCTTCAACTGAACCTTCAACCTAGCCACCTCATCACTGTTACCGCCCTTCTTCGCGGAAACAGCCTCACAAACTCGGTCAGTCTTGCTGTTCATTTCCCTGTTCATCTAAGCCTGAAATTCCTCATGTTCTCGCTTCTCACGCTGCCTACGTTCCTCTAACTCGTGCTCATGCTTCTTCCTATCCTCTTCTTCACGCGCTGCTTGCTCTCTAGCCTCCTTAGCCTCATGCTTGGCAGAAATCCTACCCACCTTCTCCTAAAGTGTGCTAACCCTGCTACCCAGCCAGCTGCTACCGCTGGAAAGTTGTCTCGAATAGGGTTGGACGGCAGTTCCAACACCATTGCCAGGCAAAGTTAACTGTGGAGCTTGCGCTGGAACAATAGCAGTACTAGTCGACGACTATACTCCATTCAACCGGCTATCAGGGAGGGGACAAAACCTAGCCAAGTGGCCATGCTGGCCACAATTGTAACACGGACCCCTAACACCACCACTGTTCATGCTGTGGAAGTTGAAAGCCTGACCCATCGTTGCACGGAAAACCAAAGCCACACAACTGTAGTATCATTCCTACGTTGGTTACTCCGTGAGTCAAAGAGAGTTAAGCACAAGGCTTAAACACGTAAAGATGGTTTCAACACACCAACACTTATAATATTGTAGCAGCACCAACAAAGTGGAGAGAGAAAAAAAAAACAAAAAAAAAACATAGAGAAAACACGGATGTCCCGAATGCGACTTTTTTAAAAAATATAACGTCAAGCAAGGCGAGCGACCCTACCGGTTTCACCAGACCGCCAACCTGGATCATAAGGGGTCTGAAAGTCGATGCGATGGGCATCGTGTCACAAAAATATATACTCCACACTGATACCGGTAGACTAGTCTAGACACCGCCAGAAAATCATAGTTCAACAAGCTTCAACAGTAAGTCGCACAATCCCTCAGCCCGAGAAGTCCATTGTTCAAACCCGTTACCTATCAAGCCCATCACAAGCGGAACAAACTTCAGCACTAAGTCACACAATCCTTCAACCCGACAAATCAATGGTTCAAAACCCCTTACCTACCAAGCCTACCACAAAAAAGCAAGATCTAACCTACAACAAGAGGAAATCAACAGATATCGTGATCGAAACGGGTGCAAAAAGTAGCACGACAATTCCACACGCTAAAAACATAAGTCAACCGATCCACCCCAGCAAGCAATACAGCAAGATGCAAAAAAACACTATGTTAACAGACTCGGACTCTAACCCACCCATCATAACACCCTCAGCTGAAACAACAACACAAATCAAACCTACCCATACTCAAAACCAAAAAGCAAAAACGGATAACCCCCCTAAACCGAGGGTCCTTCAGAGCCCCCCATACCCCTTAGAAAATGGCCCCACTTCATGACACTCTTGGTGTTGCGTACATGTCTTGTGGTGTTTGTTTGATCTATGGTGGCTTTGTGGGCTGACTCGTTTTTTTTTTTTTTTTTTTTTTTTGAAAACCAGTCTTGTGGGCCGACTCAGGGCATCACCACACCAGTGTCGAAACAAAAAAAGAACGAATGCATCTTCCCACGGAGAAGCGCCAGATGCATCAATTACTATAAATAGCAATGAATGCACCTTACCACTTTTCTGTGGTAGATGCATTCATTCTATTTTCGTTTCGACACCGGTGTGGCGAGACCCTTAGAGTCAGAGGGGTCTCTAAGTGTTTTTAGACCAATTGCAGGTGACCTTTGTGTTGTGTCGCAACTAATTTATTTCGTTATATGTAATTGTCGTTTGTTAAGTATGTTGCCTTTTCCTCTCCATCCTTTTCTTATACATTAAAATATATATATATATGTGCAAATGTGCGGCTTCGACGTCAGATGGGATTGTGGGCAACTGACTCTTAACCACACAAACATGACCAACTTTGCATCTTCTACTATGTTGCCTATTTATACCTTTTTTATTTTATGGATGGTTTGTGATGATTTGTGGATGAAATGAAAAAGAGATTGTTTTTTTTTTTTTGGAACACACATGCACACACGCACACATACGTCCAGGTAAGCACCTCACATATTAGATCTCGAATCTAAAGCTTTCATAATATAACATCCGATTTTGAAACTGGAAAATTCCGTTAACGCGCCTCGATCGACACCAAATAAAGAGGTAGGCTAGCAAAGCTATATATACGTTCAATAGGAACAAGGTTCTCTAATAAACCTCACTCAATTGGAGACTTACGATTTATGTAATACTTTCACACATGCCCGCAAACACACACCCAAAGCCGACCACACACACACATACAAATCCACACACACACACACACACACACACACACACACACACACACACACACACACACACACAAAAAGTCTACCATTCTTAGAGGGGTATAATTAACTTTGGGCGATGTGGTGAGTCCTTACCTAGCAGTAAGATGCGTCCTTGGTGGATTGTCGGGGTTCAACCCCCTGATGAATTGGTGCAATCCGATGAAACAGTCTGTCAGCTTTCAAAAATAACTATGGTCGCATCATGTTTTCCTGTTTAGGTATGCAGCTGAAACTTGGAAAATTATGCACTTTGATGACAGCCTGAGTTTTAAATGCAAAGCAAACTCGGGCTTGCAAGAAAGAACGCAGTGAGTTTGAAGTGTCAGTTTTGTCACAATCACGTTGAACATGGCCAAGACCCCAACGACCTGGGTCAACACGGGCCATGAGGGTCAGCCGGTAATTAAATGTGGTACAACGCACTAATGGGCCAACAATAATGTCTCAAGGCTCTCAACCTCCTTTCATTTTGGTAAGAAAAAAAAATTAGTCGCTTGCTCTCTCTCTCTCTCTTTCTCTCTCTCTCTCTCTCTCTCTCTCTCTCTCTCTCTCTCTCTCTCTCTCTCTCTCTCTCTCTCTCTCCTCCCCCCGCCCCCCCCCCCCCCCCCCCCCCCCCCCCCTTACGCGCGTGAGAGAGAAGGGTCGTTTTTAAAGGATCGGGCCATATATATTTCTGCGTTGAATTCAGTGCAGAATCATGGCCAGATTCCTTTGGAAATGACCCTGGGCCCTTCTCTCTCTCTCTCTCTCTCTCTCTCTCTCTCTCTCTCTCTCTCTCTCTCTCTCTCTCTCCCTTTCCCACTTCTGAGAGTGTGCGTATGCTCGTGAGAGAGAGAGAGAGAAACAGTTGGGACCTTTTTGGGATGAATCTGGCCACATTTCCCAGCTGGATCTTCATGGCAAGATTCACTCGAAATGTGTCCCCTTCTCTCTCTCTATCTCTCTCTTTCTTTTCCACCCACTTGTGAGAGTGTTCGCGTGCGCGTGTAAGAGGGAGAGAGAAAGAGCTGGGACCTTTTTGGGATGGATCTGGCCACATTTCTCAGCTGGATCTTCATTGCCAGATTCACTCGAAATGTGGCCCCTTCTCTCTCTCTCTCTCTCTCTCTCTCTCTCTCTCTCTCTCTCTCTCTCTCTCTCTCTCTCTCTGTGCATATCTCTATGTCTCACACACACACGAACACACATGAGAAGTGAGATAATACGTTGGTCCAAGTGCAGAACAACTGACCATCGTTCTCTTAGACCTTGTAAAGACATATGATAGGGTGAGTCGTAAGTGCAATGAATATTCCAAGATGCTAGCTGCATAATGACACTTTGAAGAAATCAATATCCAAACACAACTCACATAATTACAACAACGAGAGGAGGCTGCTGAAGAGGAATCTGATTTAACTTCAATAACAGAAGATATTAGAAACATTGAATCCAAATTATTATTTTTTATGAAGAATCGGTGGCAAGGAGTCAAAATCAGAGGTAAATTGAAAGGATACGACATGGAAGGAGTGATGGACGCTGGATTCTTTGTCATAGCTAAGGCTAGAACAACAAAATCAATGATTGAGGTACTCTCAGATCCTCAAAACCCTTAGGGATTTTTGGTCATTTCGACCGCTGCTTGTTCTCAGATAGCAAGGAATTATTAGAATGACTTTTTAAAGTCATAATGTAACAACATACCCAAAGAACAATGAGTGAAGGAGATTGAAGAATTCCTTACACCCCTTACTAAATCTCTAACAGAAGAACAAAAAAATATATTACAATCAAATTTTTCCCAAAGTGAAATTTGGACTGCCCTTATGATAATGGAAGAAGAGAAAAGACCGGACATAGATGGTCTCCCAAAGGGATTTTGGAAGAAGATGTGGGAACATCTTTCACAAGATCTGATGGACTTTTACTATGCAGGCGAGAAAACGAATATTAAAAACTACAAGTAAATTACTGTGCTTAGTGTAGTATACAAATTGGCAGCAAAGGCTTTAGCAAACCGATTGATTGAAGTTATAACAAATATAATTCATCCTATTCGGACAGGTTTCATGGAATGAATGAATATTCAAGACAATATCCTTGTGGTTAATGAATTAATCATGTTGTCGAGACAATCAAAACATAATGTGACTTTTATTTTCATCGATTTCGAAAAAACATATGATCATGTGGACTAAGTATTTCTCGATAAATGTCTGAAAAAATTAAATTTTGGTCCATGTTTTCACAGATGGGTAGAGATCGTTCATTCAAATGCAACAACAAGGGTAATGATCAATGCCAACCTAGCACCACCCATTGCTCTTGAGCATTCAAAGAGACAAGTGACCCTATCGCACCTTTTTTTTTTTTGTTATCATGATGGAGACCCTAATGACCAATTGGCGACAAAACAAGGGTATTAAGCGTATTCAAGTCTCTTACCTTCCCAAAGAGGTCATCCTAGTTTGCTCCCTTTTTGCAGATGACCTCTCATTGATGGTTAATGCCTCTCATGAAAATCCAAACCTTGTAGAATAGATTTTGTTATCTCTCAAACATGTTGAGGATCAACTGGGTGAGCCAGACTCAGGGGTGGTGGATACATCACCAGGGGGTGAGACGACCGAAACTACCTCACATGAACTGGTTACCTCCAAATAATCTCATTATACTGTTGGAGGTCACCTTGTCTACAACAGACAAACCTTTAACAAACAATGAGTGAATAACTTAACTGTTTCTAACAAAAATTGAACAATAGAGGGATAAACAAACATTTCTTATAAGTATGACACCTATCAATGTATCATTAATAATGTCATTTTTGCAACCTTATGGTACAAAGCGACAATTTGGGCTCTAGACAGAGTAACTCTCAAAGCACTACAGAGACAAGTGACAACATATCTCTGGAGAGGTGATCATGATCATAATAATGTTATAAGCATGGTGGCATGACAGACAATGGTACAACCGAAGTCAAAAGGAGGTTTAGGCATATTGAACCCAACTACTCAAGTAATGACTCTGACAATCCAATGGATTAAATGATTGTTGTTCAAACCACAAACCCCTTGGTTAGCCTTAGCCTGAGAATAAATTGAACGACTTACACCGGAAGTCCCTAAAGGAACGAACCTTATGATCTGGACAAAAAGTCGTAGTTGGTTTTATACCTAAGGGAAGATCATAGGTTCTTAACCAAGATTTGATTTTAGAACAACAAGCAACATGAATGACATGAAAAATATTTCCTTTTGGCCTGATCTGTTCAAAACATGAAGAAAACTACCTCTTAGAGATAAGATTTATCCAAAAAGATGGGAAGAGGTTTGTCAACAACCTCTTTTTGATAATAGATGAATCATTGATTCTCAAGGAAGGATGCTACACTGCATGAAATCACGTTTGAAGGGATGAGTCACAAATGAAATCCTTAGGATTAGTGACCTCTAGAATTTAGAAACGAAGACAGGACCTCCTACACAAATCTATCACTTAAACTAAGAAATCGTAGACAAGTTGAATCGGTAATTGACTATTTAGTAGAGTTAGTTGCTTTGGATTGGGTAAGGGTTTTAAGAAAATGATCGAAGTTGTAAAAAGGAGATTGGGTAGATTTAAATGAAGATGACCCGCATATAGGAAATGTGATTACGATGCGAGGGGATGAGACAACTCTACTGACTATTTTCGTGTTAGGATATAACATTATTCTTTTGAAAACTCACCCACATGAAATATGATGGGTGCAACATAATCAAGTCTTCAGGATAAGAGTATTAGAGGGTAAACAACTCTAGACCCAGTTAATTGGAGGTTCATTACACACACTAACAGTTAAGTCAACATACAAAATACTAAGACCTAAACTGAAGTAAGGGATAGGGTGGAGACAAGATGGATGAAACATCTAAACTTAAGTAAAGATTTTCTTATAAATATTAAATGGTCCAAAAACACTAAGTCCATACCAGCCAAAGTAGCGGTGATACAATGGAAGATTGATCATCGATGTCTCCCAATAAATGACAAGATCACTGATAGAACATCGTTAGAAAAGAGCGGGTTGACTTTCCCATGGTGCAAATTCTGCATCTGTGCGTTTCCCTGTAAGAAAATCTCATTGACAATAGAGCATTTTTTTCTACAATGTCCTAGTTCAGTATGGATGTGGAGATTGTGGGATAGGATATGGGGTCAATTAGGTATATCCCACAATTAGCCGTGAGACAGGAGGGCATTGTTAACAGAGTATTCATGAAAACCAAACAAACGTAGAAAACCAAACAATTTTTATAGACCGGAGAAACCAAAAAAATTCCACTCATTTTCACTTCGCTGGTGCTACTTTTACACGTTGTATGCCGCACCTAGTGATGAAAAGCATACCAAATCAAGGCTCTTGTTAGGAGAAGGTGATTAGTGAGACGAAAGTTTGTCCACTGAGCCTCATTTTTATCACATATAAAAGCAGGTCAACAAGTGATCCCAAAAGTCGTTTGTAGTCGAGAAATGAATTCTTTGCTCTGCTGAAACCGCGCAAATATGACAATTCACTCCACAATACTAGATACCACTTACAAACTTAGAGGAAAGTTAAGAAAACCCAGGCAGGATAACGATCACTCCAAAATGTATTGCGTTGTACGAAAGCAGGACGTCTTGGCATATGCACCTTTCGAGTCCTTTCATTAAAGAAGCAGAAAACAGATGCAGTTCAGGCTTCCCGAATTCCGTTGGTAGTTCTATAAAGCACACGGCAAAGACACACTAAAAAAAAAAAAAAAAAAAAAGCACTCCGAATATGTGCGCCCTTGTACCGAAGCCAGACATCTTGATATTTGCGTATTTATAGTCCTATAAATTGGAAAGCAAAAAACCATGTCAGCTTCGGAATTCTTCATTCGGTTTATAGTTCTATAAACCGTGACACACAAACATGCGAGAAAAAAGAAAACAAAGAAGCACTCTGAAAATGTGCGTCCTTCTACCGAAGCCAGACATCTTGACATTTGCGTATTTATAGTCCTATAAATTGAAAAACAAAAAACCATGTAAGCTTTGAAATTCTCTATTCCGTTTATAGTTCTATAAACCGTGACGCACAAACATGCGAGAAAAAAGAAAACATGAAGCACTCAAAAAATGTGCGCCCTTATACCGAAGCCAGACATCTTGACATTTGCGTATTTATAGTCCTATAAATTGGAACGCAAAAAATCATCTCACCTTCGGAATTCTTCATTCCGTTTATAGTTCTATAAATTATGAAGCACAAAGATGAGAAAAAAAGGCGAATGGTGACATCGTTTCTAACCCGCAAGAACGAACCAAAAAGTACTAGAAATTGCTACTTTGAAACCGGGGTCTTAGAAACGCCTAAGGGACAAATCTTTGGAAAATGACCTGAATCACTTTGAAATAAATTTCCACAATTGTTGCTTCTTTAAAAAGAGTGTCTCGCCGATGTTTCTGTGTTGAGCGAAGGGCACACACGCGAAGCTCGTGAACGGCTGCGAAAACCGAATTCGTGAAAACATGACAAAACCACAAAACCTAACATTTTTTATAGAATGAAAAATTAAAGTCAAACTGTTATTTTTGACACATAAAAGAGAGCGTTTTTAACTATTTCCTAAGAAAGGAGGCAAAGAAACAGGCAAAAAGTCTAGCAATTCTCAAAATGTGCAAGAAAATTCTGTCCAGCAAAGAGCATGTTATAGGACTATAAGTCGTTCTCAGTAGATTGACAAAAAACATAGCTCAAACAAGACAATCTTTAACGACTACAAGGCGAACCCGAAAGATGTTAAAAAAAACAGTTTCAATGAATACTCATTTATAGAACTATAAACCATTTTCAGCAGTTTGGTAAAAACCAGACTCTGCGAAATCGAGTTTATATAACTATAAACTAATATAACTCCATTTTTAAGTTAACTGTAAAACCCTTGTCAAAAAATATATTTTATGTAAAAGAAGAATTAAAACAACTTTTATTTGGGAGACATCTTCAAATTCCTAGCCAACGATGATTTAAAATTAAAAAATAAAAAAAATACTTAAAAACACCAGATTCTGGGAAATCAAGTTTATAGAATTATAAATTAATATAACTCCATTTTTGAGTTAACTGTAAAACTCTTGTCAAAAAATATATGTTGTGTAAAAAAAAAATTAAAACAACTTTTGCCTGGGGGACATCTTCAAATTCCTAGCCAACAATGATGTAAAATTAAAAAATGAAATCCGTCCATGCATGAGATAACATATCAAAGCGAATGTATTCGTGAATAGGAGAGCATGTGTGCATGTTTGGGAAACCCCCGAATAGGTTCGTCGTGCTACATACCTTACAGAACTATAAATATGATTTTTTTAGTTAAACAAAATATAGTGATATTTCAGTTCCTGAATTAACGGTGCTTTGCAAGGTACTGATTTTTTGTAAAAAAAGTTGTTTCTCTCCTCATCACTTCTAGTGGCTCTGAAAAAGTAGTTTTCTATTCCTTTTTTGTGGTTAATTTACTTCACATAAAATTTTGTTCATGTAGGAGGCCTGAAAAAAGTATTATCAGAATCTTTAAAAATTTTCGTGCAAACCTAACAATTTATTTTGTTAGTTTTTCACAAATTCTATGTTTTTTATGTGAATCCTGGGACCCAAACCAATTAGACGATTTTACTCGCAATCTATTTATTGTTGCACGAAGAGCACTTATACGGGTCATTTGGTATCGTAGGTGCACCTATGAAATGGAGGGGGCGAGACTGAATGGTCAGGAATTCATGAAATCCATAAAACAATAAATATACACAGATATAACAGTGCTATGAGAAAAAGTAAAGGAGAAAGTAAAATTTTTATCATCCAAGACATAAATTCTTCAGCATTTTCAAAACTTTAGCGACACTTGTCTAGGGGGACATAAAGGGGGGAAAATGAGAAGGATCATATGGAAGGTGGACAAGGATGATCAACAGGAAGGAGGACGACAATAAATTAGAAGAGACTATTATCTCTATTTTCATTATTGGACAAACCCTGACCCCTCTTTACCTATGCGTCCTATGTCTAAATCCCCTGATTCTTTTCCACCTTCGACAATGTATCTGGTACCTTGAAGGTGGTATGGTTTGGATTAAACGGTTCGTTTGTCCTAAATCAGGTTTTCCAAACTTTGTGGAGAACTAGTTGCTAGCATATTATTGATAGATCTGGCACTTGGTCAAATGGGTGAAGAGATAACTTTTTTTTACACTAGATCAGGTAGAACATGATGTTAGATCTTCCTTTATTGAAGTTTCAGGATAATGTATTCAAGGGACACTGAACCCATTTTTCAGCAATGTGATGCTCCCCGTCAGATATGGGTAGGAAAAAAAAATGGTTTTGTGACCTTTGGAGAGAGGCTTCTGCACAAACGGCCGTGTGCCACCCGAGCCATAATTCTCGGCTCACTCAAGAAAGGGACACTTCATCGAGAAAACTCTACCTTTTTTACAGAGTGCGCACGGGGCACGAGGCACAACAAGAAAGGGGCACGGCAGGATTGCCGTACCACTACGCCATACTTCTCGCAGTCCACTACGACAAGACAGGGTGGGCTCCTAGAGACTAGAGTGGCACACGGGGCACGGCAAGAAAGGGGCACAACAGGATCGCCGAGAAAATCCTACCTTTTTTACATAGGTGCCCCTTTCTTGAGTGACACTCGGTCTTCTTCCATTCATACCCTGTTTTTTTTCAGTGGCAACCTTCCTTCTTCCAGTGTGCCGCTAGTAGAAGGGGTAAGGGTGTCATTCGAACTCTTTTAAGTGGTAGCAGCAACTCGTTCGAGGTAGGGTGCCACTAGAAGAGTTAAGGTGCATCTGGAAGAAGGTAATACCTTGCCTTCATGCAATAACACTTTTTTTTTAATGGCATAAAGAAGGGGTAAGGTGCCACTAGAAGAAGATAGTGGCACCATGCTTTCTTCCAATGACACGTTTTCGTGTGTCACCCTGCCGTCTTCCAGTAGCCCCTGGCACCCTGCATTCTTCCAGTGACCCCATGACACCCTGCCTTCTTCGAGTGACACCTTTACGAGTGACACCCTGCCTTATTTCACGGTGCCACAGGAGGAAGATAGTGCCACTTAAAGAATGGAATATGATGCCACTATAACCCCAAAAAGGTAATGTGGACCGGACAGAGAAAGATAGCAGTTGCATCAACAAAAAAAAACTTGGTTGAGAAGAGAGAGAATGAACAGCTGCAAACAAGTAAGTACGATGAATGTGAGGACGCAAACTTCAGTGAAATCCAAGAAGGGTTGGGATGTGCACAACAAGATACAGTTGTTAACTTCTCAATGATTGTTAGTTTAGTTTTGGGGTAACTTCATGAGTTCTTTGGTATGCCCTCAACTCAGGTGTCGGCAATGTGCAGCCGCAAGAGAATAGAAGAAGAGGGGATTTCAAATATTTTGCTACCTTGCATAATTCAAACAACCTTTGAATTCACACTCGGTACCTAAGTAAAACAATGGAGCGATACGAACCTCTAGGTCGTATGAAGAACATGACTCAGTTAGAACCACCACCGATATAAAGCGGCTAGAGAAAGGTCTACTGAATAACTAAGTTAAGAGGGCGGTTCATAGCCTTACACCTAGTGATGATAGGCGAGAGCCTCTAGGTCGTATTGAACCACCAATACGTTTCCCGACCTTTATTCTTTGACATGGCCATAATATGTGCGGCTCAAATTCCGGGGGTCAGCCTACCGGAGCAAAATGGCTGGTTGCGCCAGCCAAAAGAAGTGGTGCATCGGTTCATTTTTTTTTGGTGCGTAGGGTGTTTCCAGGGGCAGGGGAAGGGTCGAAAGTATTGGCGATTTAACAACATAACCAGAACAATCGATAGCAGAACAATCAATAATATCCCTCTGTCCTGCTTAGCTCTAGACCCACTTGAATGGCAATGGAAGAGGGGTCGGCAAGGGCAACTAGTACAACTCGCTGCATTGTCAGTAGGAACCACTTATAGGATGATCAGACCCAGGGTGGATGTTCGGACAGGGGTAGGGGACATGTGGAAGAGACACCTAAACTTAGATGACGATCGGGTTAGGCCGGCAATGGTTCAAAGGCATGAAAGAGAGACCCGTCACCGCCGAAGTTCGCCTCCCTACAATGGCAAATTGGCCATAGATGCCTCCCCACAAACAATTGGATCATCAACAGAACGAACATGGAACAAAGGGGGGAGACCCTTTCATGGTGCAAATCCTTCTATGCGGGTTTCCCGAGCCGTAGAATATGTGAGACAATAAAACACATCTTCCTCCAATTCCCAAGGGCTGTACTAACGTGGCGATGGTGGGACCGCATTTGGTCACAACTAGGAACCGAGGAGGAATGGTGGTGGAATTGGGAAACAACACTTTTAGATGAGTGGCGTAGGCCACAAGCATCCCGCCATGCCAATAACCTTTTTTCCACGACCAGAAGGGCGCTGTGGTAAAAAAGGTGTGTATTCGACCAGGAAGGGGCCAGGATGGGCGAAGGGGAAGTGGCTGACATCGTTAGGCAATTTATTGAAACAGAAATAAGGGTACAATGGAAAAGGTTTTAGGAAAAAATGGAATACCTCACACAGAAAGCAGATATTATCAAGGAAATACAAACCTTCTGTGCAGATTGGCTGGGGGGGGACAGAGGTGGCATGATGGCACAGGTCGAATGGCCTGCCGTGGGGAGAAGGGGAATGAGGGGGGAAGTGCCGCCCTTACCAAGGAGGAGTTTCCATATATGTTTCCCCCGGCAGCCACAGTAATAGTAGAAGTACAATGGTTTGGTCAGGAGTAGAAACGGGCAAAGTGTGACTAGAATGGCAGGTGGGTAGAGATAGCCGAGGTGGGGAAGGACCCAGTGTGTATTAGCAGGTATCTGGCCCCTGACACAGGGTGTCTGAAGAGGCTCTCTCCCTTTCTCCATCTACCTGCTCAATCAATTCCCTAGCTCCTAGAGTATTCAAGTCCAACAACCATCTCTCAGATCCTTTTCGGACAATTCTCCATATTCATTCTGTATTTGGGACGCTGGACCCGTTTTCCAGCAGGTGATGCTCCCCACCACTAGATGGAGACTCTCCCCAGGTGCTAGCGGTGTCTGCTCTTACCAGCACTGCTAGCACTGGAGGGGGCTGGTTGTTGTTGTTGTTGTTGTTGTTGTTGTTGTTTTTTTTTTTTTTTTTTTTTTTTTCCCTTTTTTTGTTGAAAGAACAATCGATAATAGCTGTGCTAGGTGGGTATACCCGGGTTGCTCAGGGGGTCTCATAGGTTAGACATAGGTTAGGGGGAGGCACTGGACATTGCCTGTGATGTCTGGGGGGTACACAACTAGATCCATACATTGGGTACCCTGGGTAAGCTTGGGGGACATTAAGGCTTACGCCTAGGGCCTGTAGAAAGACGCTTACGCCTAGCACCCAAGGTACCCATACAACAGGGCTTGTTAGACCTAGCACCCGAGGTACGCATACGACAGGGCTTGTTACGCCTAGCACCCAAAGTACCCATACAACAGTCGAAACATGTCAGTCCTTGCCGATATGTGTGTCTCCTTTGTTGGTCAGGGTACTGCTTGATGCGTTCGCATCATCTTTGTCCAATCGACGGCATGGGAGAGGCATTCTGTACTTCATGAAATTTCATTTGGGCTTCAAAAATATCATCTTGCTCGCTTTGTCTTGAGTAAAGTCTTACTACAGTTTTCTAGGGAATGGCTGGGCGGGGACCGGGAGGGATGGGTAGCAGAAGTATTCTGGACAGGGGACTGGGAAGGAGAAGAAGGAAGGGAGGACAGCCAAGGAGAGGAAGTCCCAAGGGACTACCACCTGAGATTCAAAGAGTGGCTGTCGATAGACTCGAGCATTCCCATGAGACCCGCAGAGGAGTTTCCAGACCCGTTCCCTCCCGATCCGAGGTCTCTGGAAATATGTCTGTAAACCCCTGCCCAATGAAAACCACAGATTCTCAGAACCCAATCTGCTGTTTTATGTTCCTTTAGCCGACAAAGCTTCCATTTTCTGTTTTTATTCCATCTTATTCTGACCTATTCGGTCTTATCCTGTCTTGTAACCAGCATTATGACGCAGTGGGGGCGGGTGGCTGTTTTCGAAAGTAAAGGAATTTTTAGGGGATGGACAGGGTGATGAAAGGAGACCCCACTGGTGCCCCCCAGTGGCTCCTCCCGGAACCCTGACCAGACAAAGGGCTGAAGAAGGAGATGGGGACCACCTGCTTTTCAGACCCATTGGTCGGGTCATACCCACACCTGCTCAGTCAACCCTCTGGACTCCAGAGTAATCAATGCTGGCAGGCGCCTTCCAGACATCATCCTGTTACTCGTCTATGTTTCATGTTGTATTATATTTCATAAGGGATGCTGGACCCGTTTTCCAGCAGGTGCTGCTCCCCACCAATAGATGGAGTATCTCCCCAGGTGCTAGTGACGTCTGCTCACAACAGCTTCACTAGCACTGCAGGGACTGTGTGTATATAAAAAAAATAAAAAAAATAAAAAACGACTTCCCGCTTTCTGTCCATCGCCTTGTGTTGGTTTTCTTCTTCTTCTCTCTACTCTCTCAGACTGGCCGTCGTCTTGCGTTTTGCATCCCTTCTTCTTTTTCTTCTTCTCCCTTACACCCTATATAATGGAGTGGCTGAAGATTCTCTTATGGATTCTCTATTGTGTCATATTATGGCTGCTTGTTTTGCGCATCTTTGCTGATGTCTCATACGGCACACTTAGATATGGTATTGCTAGTTGTTGATGTGATGATTCGACCAGGCGGATGAGGCAGCACTGCTGTGACTTTTCATACAAAAATGTACTATCTCCCTGTCATTTATCTCGTCTTTCTTTCACTTGTCTCCTAACCTCACTGCTATGATTGAGCTCGTGACTTCGGTTGCCATGTCCTAGTAACTCAAACATACGACAGGGCTTGTTAAAGCGTGCTTCAACCAGGGCTGAGCAGGGTTGCTGCTCAGTCCTGAATTGTCTGGTCAAGTCGCACTCCAAAGATGGTAGAAGGGCGACGGACCCGAGTGGTAGACACTGAGGTAGGACTGGGGGAGTGGGGTGCGCCACGGAGAATTGATGAGAGGGTGGGCGTCTGGGGATCTTTTTTTTTTTTTTTTTTTTAAGGCCCACGCGCAAGGCCTCTATCCTGGTGGTGGTAAGAGAACCACCGGGATTGAGGCTTTGCCAGGCGGGCCGCTCCATCTATTGGTGGGGAGCATCACCTGCTGGAAACCGGGTCCAGCGTCCCTT
>BFEA01000562.1:934509-948398 GCA_003427395.1 Chara braunii | reverse complement strand
TCTGGGCCTAGGTCCCATTAGCAAAGAGGATCGGATGGAGTGCCTGAATGCGAACGTGTTTTATGCAGAGATGCAGAAAAGCAATTCAATCTCGATTTCCTGCACCTCTCCACAAACACGTCCAGATTCATGCCTTCGATCCGATCCTCTTTGCTAGTGGGACCACGGCCCTGGGCCTCTGAGCATTCCCCAACACAGCTAGCAATGGCAGCAAATCCAGAGAGGTTCAGAGCATGCTCACATCAGGACTTTTCTAAGCGTATCTGACCGCGATTACAAACACACATGGATGTATTTGACTGCAATCACGACCAGATCTCAGTTGAAAAGAAGTCCTACTAAGCTGATTGTGCTCTCAATCTACTGTTCAGATTCTCTGAGAACTTCGAGGATCAACTGTCTCCTTTCTTGTACTTTTTGTGTGTGTGACACTGTGTGTGTGTGTGTGTGTGTGTGTGTTCTCCCCCCTTTAAAACAGCCGGGAACCGGGCCCAGCGTCCCTTATATTTCAGAGCCAGGAATCGGGCCTGGCAGCCCTTACCAACAAGTTCTGCGGTCCTTCTTAAGGGCGAAACGTCACCTGTCAAGCCCAAAAACTGGACTGCAACTCACCTCAAATCCTATGCACCAGAAGAAACCACTAAAGAAAGCAACTCAAAAAAACAAATCAATCCCAAAAAGAAGAAAAAAAAAAAAAAAGAATGTTCAGTTTTTTTTTTGGACAGATCTTTTTTTGTCTGTTCTGATAGAAAAGAAGAGTATCAGGGGATCTAGCAGACTGACACAACTGACCCTTTTTGCAAAGGGGCAAGGTACCACTCACCCAGATTCTATGGGCCGCGGTCTATTAAAAAACATTCACAATGTATGTGGACCTGGTAATGGTCACGGCACGTTTCAGATGTTCGATCAGCCTGAATGCATCGGGTCAGATCTCGGTCCAGATACCTGTGGTGTGTTGGGTAGTGGAGTGAGGCCCTATGTTTCTCCCCATTCGTCCTCATAACTATTCTTGTTACTGTCCATTTTTTTTTTTTTTTTTTTTTTTTTTACATTTGGACACCATTCCATTATATGCCGGAAAACGGGTCCGGCGTCCCTTACATATAAACCGCAGCCATACAGGGCTGGGAAAAGCACTCCCGACCAATCCCATCCCCGACTGCACCCAAGAAATCAGGCAGCATTGCTCAAACCCTAGCTGCCACTAACTGGTCATTTGAAAACAGATGCAATTCAAAAAATATTCAAATCTAGCAGTACTAAACTTAGTATCTCCTAATTACTCACTAACCCTAATATGCTAATTAACCAAACGTAATTCCGATTCCCTAATTAATTACCAACCCTAATACGCTAATTACCAACCCTAATATACAAATTAGACAAAAGTAATTACGATTTCCCTACAGAAATGTCATCTCTATTTCCAACTTTCTTCCTCTTTGGCAGATTACTATTCCCCTATGTTCTAATTAGTATCCACTAATTACTCCACAATCGCCAAGGGCGGCGCTCCCCGAAAGGGCACCACATCACTTGGGTGGCCCCCGATTCCCCATCCGAATCTTGGGGGTCAAGATGTCAGTGTTGGGTAAACCCCCAGAGAACGATGGATGGCTATCAGCCCCGACCTTCGCTAAACTTTCGCAATGGAACCACCAGCACACGTCACTCTTTGGACGAGCCCTCGTGTTCAACGACGTAGTTTTAGCCACCCTCTGGTATAAATCGATCCTTCGGTCACTAAGTCCAGAGACCCCAACCCAAGGCAAAAGGAGGCCTCGGTATCCTAGACCTTCTCGATCAAACTCAAGCCCTCAGCCTACAATGGGTGTTACGACTGATCTTCGAAAACCCACTAGTGTGGAGACCGTTAGCACTAGAACAAATTGCCCGTCTGGCCCCCGAGGCTCCACCGTCTCTCCACCCTCTCCAATGGTTAGAAGATAGATATTGGAGAATACCACGGCGCCCAAGAGGAGAGGAGGGAAGGAAAGATTATTTTTGGCCTCGTTTGCTAAAAATCTGGAGGAAGCTTCCCCCCCCCGACTCGCCCTCACCCAGTTAGGTGAGAGGAGGTGGCAAGACAACCCCTCTTCGGGAACCGGTGGATCACCAACGAACAGAGCCAAATTTTCTATAGCACCGACACCCCATGGAAAGGATGGGTGCAGAATGGGGTGACGAGAGTGGGTGACCTCTGGGACGAGGAGAGGAAGGATTGGAAGAGTCCGGAGAGGATGAGGGAAGACCTGAGGTACTGTCATAATGTAGAGGCAGCTCTTGCAGAAATAACGGAAGCCCTCCCGGTAGGATGGTGACCCATCCTCCGCAAAGGTAAGGTGTTGAGGGTGGAAGATTGGGTGGCCAGGGAAAGGGATGTCAATATGGTAGGTCTGGTTCATCTAATCCGATCAGAGGAATTGCTGATTGAATGGTATAGCATTGAAAAAAATGGGAGATTGGTAGGAAGTTGGGACCCCTTCCAATGGATTCGGAAGGACGCCCTAAACAGAATCCGGGTGCTAGAGGACGGGGAGAACCGCCGGGCCTTTTTTTCCTGAGATTGCTATGAAGGTCTTCCCCATCGATCCGTTGGAATGGGTCTGAAACCCTAACGCACAAAACAACCCATGACATCCCAAACCTAAAACATTGTCGGGCCTCTCAATCAAAGCAACGTACCGAATGCTCAAGGTAAAACAAAGTTTAAAATACATGGTGATTGATCGATGGCAAAGGCACCTCAATGTGGAAAGGCACCTCCTCACACCAATACGCTGGTTCAGCGATACCTAGTACAAACCAACGAAAATTACATCTCTGTTGTGGCAGATCCTAGATCAGTGCCTACCAACCAATAACTGGTTAACGATCACACACATTTGGAGCAGCAGGGCCGCGCTCTCCCCTGGTGCTCTCGATGTCTGCTGAGCTTTCCAGCTAGGAAAAGAGCAGAGACCATCGAGCATATATTCCTACAATGCCCCGCAGCCATTCTTACTTGGAGGTGGTGGGACCGGGTGTGGCAACAAATGGTCCTGGGGCATCCATGGCCATGGGATTGACGTGCCATCTTAACGGGCTATTACCCACCCTTCCAAGACGACTCCTTTAAGTCAAACATGTTCCACATGTCCCGATGAACGATCCTGTGGGTCCTGTGGTGACAACAATGCGTCCTGACTCTAGATCAAGTTCGGGGAGAAGAAAGGGTGGAACAATTCAAAATACACTTCCAATTGGAACTCTCTTTCATATGGAAATCACTGAAGCAATCACTAGATAACCTCCATAGATCCAAAGACATCCGAGACCGGCTACTACAGTTTTCCAGGGAGTGGTTGGGCGGGGACAGAGAGGGATGGGTAGCGGAAGTATGCTGGTCCGGGGGATGAAAGAGGAGAAGGGGGGGAGGACAACCATGAAGAGAGGTGCCAAGGGATTACCAATTGAGATTTAAGGATTGGCTGTCAATAGACCCCAACATCCCTATGAGACTGGCAGAGGAGGTTCCAGACCCGTTTCCACCCCACCCACAGTCCTTGGAAATACGCCTGTAACAGGCAAAACCCTCATATGTGTAGTAGACAAGTCGTTTTCAGTCGGTCTTTGCTATTATATTTTGTTTTTGGTTTTCCCTTAGGGGTCTGAGATTGATCAGTGTCGATCCGGGGTCTCGTTATCTAGTTGCACTCTGTTTTTTTGGTTTTCTTTTTTCTGCGTCGGTCGTAGTCTGCTTTGATAGTTTTGGCTCGGTTCTAAGTTATCGGAGTTGTAGTCTGGTTCCGTGGATAGTATGGGGTCAGAGTTTTGGTCAGTGTCGATCCGGGCCCTTGTTATCTGACTGTCGTAGTCTGCTTTGTTAGTGTTGGATCGGTTCTTAGTTATCGAAGTTGTAGTCTGGTTCCGGGGTTAGTCTGTTCGCAGTTTCAATCCAACACTATCTAGCCATCTCGAAATGCTCCTTTCCTTGTTCTATCTCATCTGATGCAGTGTGGGCGCGTGGCAGCAGGGTGGTCGAGGAAAGTTTTATGAAGTTGGGCAGGAGGACAGAAGGAATCCCCACTGGTGCCCCCCAGTGGTTCCCACCGGACCCCAACCCTGGTACAGGAATGAAGGAGGAGTAGGGGATCATCAGGCTTTCAGTTCCACACCTGCTCAGTCAATCCTCTGGTCCTCAGAGCAATCAATGTTGGCAGGCATCTTTCAGTCACCATCCAATTGCCTTCCTTTCTAATGTACTTTTTTTTGTCTTAGCTCTGTAAGGGAAGTTGGACCCGCTTTCCAGCAGGTGACGCTCCCCACCAATAGATGGAGCTTTGGTTAAAAAAAAAAAAAAAAAAAAAAAAAAAAAAAAAAAAAAAAAATCCCCCCTATGAGATTACCAATCCTTAGGTTCTAATTAGTATCCACTAAATTTCCACGACCGCCGTCAGCACCTTAATTATGTATCTCCAATTCAGCAGGCGACAAAAAGTAAACCAAGTTACAACACGTCAACAAAACCATCCCGATTTTCGTTTTCTCCTTCCCCCTAGCTAAGCCCAAAAGTAGAGGCTATACACCTAATTAACTAGAAAAACAAACGACGACAAAACCGTGTGAAGCCGACTGTTGCAATCCAAGTCCTTCCACTGATGAACAGAACGTCGACGACATGACTAAAACAAGGTCACCGACTTGTGGGCCCTCGTGCAATTCTGTTAAACTCCAAAACGCGGGCCAAAACATCTCATCCACCAGCACCAACGCGCCAATAGCAAGGGAGGAGCATAATCAGTCGATCCGTCGTCCCAAACACAGGCACAACACCCCAGATGTTGATGCTAAACACCCCAACCTTCCATTCCACAGTCGATCGGGCATACACCAATCACTTCAATCAGCATTACCAAGCTCGGTCGAAATCCTCTCCCAAGTCTTGAGTTCCGTATCTGAAACCAGGGGACTGCGCCCCTGATAGGTTGATAATTCTGGTATGACAACGACGTCCGGATCCCGACCGGTGACTGTTCCCACATCACTCTCCTATCCCTCCACAGTCAACCAGGATTACTGACCCCTATCAACTGGGACAGGCCCATGGCAGGAGCATGGTAGTGCCCCTCTGCACGTGTCCCCCATAGCGCCCTCGCGCCTTTCTCCCCCACCCACTGCCACCCCACCAACAAGTTCTGGCACAGCGCCGCCTTCGTTGCAGCGACACCAACGCGATCCCCCGTTTTATTTCTTTTTGGAAGTTTCAAAAAAAAAATCAAACACGAGGACTTTTTTTTTTTTTTTTTTTTTTTTGAAGTCACAATTTGTATCATAGAAAATTGGAGAACTGAGGTCGGGAATCCCTCAACATCTCAACCCGGAATTCCTGGGGCCAATACCCAGTTTAGGCTTTACTGGAAATCGGGTCCAGTGTCCCATGTACGACAACTTCGACCAAAAAAAAGAAAACCGGAGTTGGACTAACAAATTCCAAAACCAGAAATAAGAGAGGCAACCACTAAGCAAATGAACCAGTTATTCTGCTATTCTGAATGGGAGCCTTACCTAGCTTCGCTTAAAGATATTACAGAAAAGAGGACAGTTCTCGGACTAGTTCCAATGAAGAGACCTTGCTTACATTGGCAGAATACCATAGTCTAATGTGACTAGCCAAAAAATGACACATACCCAATGATCTAGACCCAAAGTCGATGATCCAGCAATTGTGCAAGATAGATGGGTAAGACATCTCAGCATTCACACAGACCGGTTTCTAGCAGTACGATGCTTTCGGTTCACTAAGGAAAAACGAACCAAATATGCTTCACTTCAATGGCAGATCATGCATAGATGTCTGCCCACTAACGACTGGTTGATAGATCACTCAGTGTTGGAACAATGAGGTGTGGCGCTACCATGCTGCCGCTCTTGTCATATGGCTTTCCCCTCACGAAAATATAGAGAAACAATTGAACATATTCTTACTCAATGTCCAGGGTCCATCCTTATAAGGCGTCGCTAGGATTGTATTTGGCGTAGACTAACGGGTCTTGAGTGGCCTTGGGAATGGAGAGCCCTTTTGCTAGGACAATGGAACCCAGTTGACTTGCCTCTCTCACCCTTTAAGTCCAATCTATTTAGTCTTGGTAGGAAAGCAATCATGTGGGCCATATGGTTAGAGGTGCATCAGGAGGGTTAAAACTGTTAGAGGTGCATGCCTTATATGGCGGTCCGATCAGGACTAAAGAGGTGGTTTTTATCCTCTTGTTGCCTTTTGATGCAATTTTTTTTTTTTTTTTTGAAGGCTCTTGTGCAAGGCCTCTATCCTGGTGGTGGTAAGAGAACCACCGGGATTGAGGCTTTGCCTGGCGGACCGCTCCATCTATTGGTGGGAGCAATACCTGCTAAAAACCGGGTCCATCATCCCTTAAATAAATCTTTGTGAAACAATGCATCTTGAAAGTGACACCATTGTACTGGAAATCGGGTCCAGTGTCTCATATTCATCCAATGATGTCGCAAATTTGCCGCCAGTGTCTCCATAATAGTGACAAAAAGGAAAGGAGCCAAGGAATCCCCCTGTCTAAATGATCTTTCTAGCGGGATGGAGGGGGCTACATTATTATTGACCATAACCCTCGTTGTTCTAGCCCTCGTTTGCTGGATCTTCTAAAACCTCAATGATAGTTCTCCCTGTTCTAGCCCTAGCCATGGCAAAAAAACGTGTATCCATTGAGCCTTCCATATTCTGAATTTTGAGTTTACCCATGATTCTTAGTCCTTGCCACCTATATTCCGTTTGGGTTAAAAGCTGGGTCTCGAGACATTGGAGTTCCTCAGCTATTGACTCTAAAACTACTTGCTCTACAACCTCTTTCTCCTTGTTCTGTAGCTCACTAATTATGTTTTGTAAGTTGGTTTCTTTCGCGTGTTTTTGTTTTGCCAATATATTAGAATATTCTTTGCATTTACAGCCTAGAAAAGCAAGACCGTTGTTGAACCATATAATGTCATCTCTAAGATGAACCCTCTGGTTTCTCCAAAAGTTCCAACACCTAGAACATAGTTGAGGAAACAATCCATCTTGAGATGAGAGGTATTGAGATGATAAAACCATTGTCCTTGGTCTGGCTTTTTCCTGAAGGACAAGATTGTCACACACATAGCATGGTCCAGACCAGGGAAGGGTTTTTTTGAAAAAAATTATGCCAGTTGGAGCGCTCCTTGCAACTCCTCAGCCATCAGGATCAGATCTATACGAGATTTGAAATTGTGATTAGCAGTGCCTTAAAGTTTCTAAAACACGAAAATGCTCGAAGGCTTCAACCTCCTAAAAGAATCAAAGAGATTAAGAGAATGGCATAGATCCACAATTATCCTTTCATCTATTGTCATATAAGACGGACACGGAGAGGGGGGTTGCCACCTATCTAAGTGGTGATCTGGGGCTGCATTAAAATCCCCAGCTATGATTCAGGGGATACCTACTGGTAGACATGGAATCATATTCCCAAAAAAAGTTTGTCTTTCTCATACCTCATTTGACCCATACACACAAAGATTCCCTACAATCTCCAGTTCGAGCATAGCTAATACATACACCCACCTTCCTTATTCCAGGTCTACCACTGAATAGGCAATCTCTGCTCTGGAGTGGGGGGGAATCCATATGGCCACCCCTAAACTCCCTTGAAAAATAGTATGAACTCTGTATGAGTGGTGATGCCATATTTGTTTATGAAGGCAATTATGCATTTCTGAGTCCATCAAGTGAGTTTCCTGGATGCAGATTACATCTGGCCAATCTTTACCATTAATACCTTTTAATTGGTCATAGATCGCTTGTCTTTTACTTAGTTTGGCTGAAGCTAGACCATTCACATTTAAAGATCCTCGGTCCAGATCTGCTTGTCTTCTAAGCAATTTTCATTCTTTATCTTTATTACATAAGGCATCGATAATTTTAATTCCTTCCATTCCTTCCATTAAAGCAAATACTAAGTGATCAGATTGACGGACCAGGAAAGACTAAGAGGAAATACCTTCTACAGGTTCTTTCATTGACCTGAATCCAATACCCCTCTCTTTTCTATAATGTCATGCTTCAGCACTCTTGCGAGAATGATCCCCACATCTTCCTCTAACCAGAACACACCTCCCTTGATTTTAAGAATTTGAACCTCCTTCAGTGCTTCCTGTTCAAACCATCTCAATTCCTCTTGTCTAGCCCCTTCATACTTAATGTATACGTCTCTCTCTGCTACCCTTTGTTCCTCCGTGGCTAGTGAAAGGATAGCTACAACCCCTGGGGGAAATTTTTCTTTAATAAATTTTGATATTTCCATTTTAATCCAAGATTCTCCCGCCATACCACCAGTAAGGGACACAAGGGACAAAAACTGGGGTTTAGTACCTTGAACTGTTATTTCCTCATACACCGCACCATGCGGTTCTGACAATCCCACTTGCCAAGTCCCCCCTTTGCACCCGACAGGCAGGATGACCACTCCTGTTTTGGATGGTGGTAGGTCTCCTTGACCTTGAGCCATTCTTTGCCTGAGTTTCTGCCTTTTGTTGGTGGTGGACAAATCCATTAATCTAGAATCCAGCACCTCCCCTTCTTTAAGTCTCCCTCTTACTTCCTCCTTCCTCTGTATCTCAGTCTTATCATTAACAGGATTTTGAAGAGCTTCTCTTATAGGGTGCCCTGACAAGAGCAAGAATTTCCTTTCCCCTGTTATTTCAGACACAATTTCCTTAACTTCCTGTATTGCGTTTACACAGTCCTGAGGAGATGGCTTAGGAGGGATGTCCTCTACACAGACCTGAGGAGGTAGCATGGGAGGGCTGACCTCCTCACATAACGATAACTCACTGTCACATAACGAAACCCCACTGTCACTATCTAGGGACTGAACCCTGTTGACTGCATCTGTTATCGAAACCTCCTTAGACTGTGGGAATAGCAATGTACCTGATGTTGCTGGAACTAGCTCGTTTCGAGTAGATTGCAAAACTACCCCAGAAGGACTGAGAAACAGTTTATCATTATGCGATATCACAACCTCGAAGTTTAATGGAAGTGCATTTTTTACGGGTTCATTTTGCTCTTCGTGCAGAACTGTTGTAACCACCATTCCTATGTGTGCACCCTCTGCTGGTTTGATTGCTGCAGAACTGTCTGGGAAGCGGCCCCTGTTACTGTTGCAGAACTCCCTTTTGAGATCTGCAACTGAGAACTCTGCAAGGGTACCATACACAACAAGGATTCTTGAGCATTGTCCATTGCGTCAGGAACTCCTACTAGTTCCACTGCAGGAGTTTCCACTTGCTGTTCCAACACTACAAGACAATTAATAGGGGACTGCATTAGACTGCCAAATTTTTTGTGTGCTAACATTTTTTTTATTTTATTTTTTCCCCCCCCCAAATCCCACACTGTGTTTGCTCTTCTTGTTGTGTTTGAGCCTGAGTTTACAGGGAGTGAGAGCCAAGTAAGGAAACCTGCTGCAAAAAGACCCACAAGTGGCCGATAAATCCACCTTCTTTTTACTTGAGACTCTTCCCCTTGCCATTGCCAGAATAGACTTGTCTTCCTTTTTTTTTTAATTTTCCGGGGAATGAGTTTTATGTTTTCGAGCAATAGCCTTGAGTTTCCTCAGGCTGCTAGGCTGTGGTTTGGTCCTATGACCAACTGCATTCCCATCCTCCTCTTGTTTCTCCTGCATAGTACATGTTTGTGAATTACCACTTGTCAATAGGCGAAGGAGAAATTTGTCCGTCACTGCACTAAGAAGTCTGTGACACGTAGTGGACCAGTCCGAGCCTTGCGGAAGACCATATTGCAAAGCCAACTTTAAACTCTCACTGTTCACCAGTACTAACATAAGGTGACTGTGAAACTGCATCCAAAAATCTTTGTCCCAACTCGAAAATTTGGCTCGCAAATTCAGGATTAGCCATTCTCCCAACATGGTAAGTTTAGAAAGTATATTTTCAACCCTTTCCCTGGTGTTGACCAGAAGAGACGAAAAAGGAGAGATCACAATAGAAACAGTCTCAACCTCCATAGGCTTTGCACTCATTGCCACTTTAAGAGAATCGATATCCAATGGCTGATTCACATGCTCCACTGCAGATATGAGAACCTTCTCAGTTTGGTTTACCGCTCCTAAAATCTGCGTCCTGGGGAGGTGGTCTGTTTTTTCTTCACTGTTCTTTTGTCCCTTCTTACTTACTACCCTCCATTCTGTCCCTTGAACTTAGTTTGATTTAGGAACATAACTCGTCGGATCAGGGCCCAAAGTTTTTGAACCATCACTCCTCAACCCTGCAGACTGTGTCTGACTGTTCTCCGTTTGTGGGCTGTTAGCTGTTTGCTTCTTGATCTGGTCCACATTCTCACTCATACGACTACTAATCTTAGTCCCCATAGTGCCAACAGACTTTCCCCCTGTGCTTTCTGAAGATACAGTTCTTAGGGGACTTGGAGGTTGCTCCTGCCCCTTTTGGTGTTGCAAGAGCAAAAGAGACGATGATTGGACTTGCTGATGTCCTCCTCTACCCCCCCCCCCTCCCCCTGCGTTGAGGCTGATGTTGGTAAGCTTGAGCCATTTGGGGAGGAAGCCAATCCAAAGGCGGACGTGGAGGTTTTCTCACATCACTCCTCCCTTCCCAAAACCATCCTATTGGTTGACCAACTTGGTTGAATTCGTCACTGTACACCCACCCATCATACCCTTAAGTTACAGGGACCCATCTATGGGGTATCTAAGGATCCCTCTTGAGCTTCTGCTCTGGGGGTAAAGCATGTTCTGGGTGGATAAGACATGCAAATTTCGCATTGAGATGTCCGTATGCTTTACACTTGAAGCACCAGGGCCGGAATCTGATAGACCCTTCCCCCCATCCTAAAGGGGATGATATCATCAAGAGAGAAAGACTGATCCTTAGGCAAGTCTAGGGCCATCAGTAATCATCGCGTTTTGCCACATACGTCGGCAGTGGATCAATGAAATCCACAATCTTGTATTGCTGCCCAAAATTGTGAATGAACGCAGTTTGGGCTTCGATTGGGATGTGCCTAAATTCCACCCAATAAAAATCTTTCATTAGTTGATCCTTTTTTTCTTCTTGACCCATTTTTTTCGGTAACCAGGGATAAATGCGGATCTCAGACCCCTCTCAATTCAATTTCATCAAACCATCCATCTGCTGCTTGTCCTTCTCAAATAAACTAATAACTGTGAAGACTGTGGGCGACACCGGTTGGATTAAAAACAATTCAAAAACAACATTTGGACAATCCTTCATTGCGGATAACCTCTTGCAGATCCAATTCGTTTTATCATTCATTGATCTAACTGCACTGTTGTCATAAAATATCCAATTACTGGCATGTTTAGTGTAAACCGCATCTCTTTTTGCCAATTTATCTGTTGGATATGCCTTCTTCAATGTTTCCTCCCAACTTGATCAATTACGACTTGCACTGATGCCTGATGGAAGAGAGATACAAAATACGCCCTGGCTGATGAGAGATTCCTCATGGGGACTTTGAGTTCATCTCCCTATGACCCTGAAGGACCGATGGACGCCCTAATGATATTCAATGTTTTTTCCTTCAGAGACTCTCTCACCCTCTGTGCCTAAGTGGGTTGAATTGGTTTGACCGCCCCAGTGGAAGAGAGAGACTCAACCATATTTGGCGAGGGAGAGGATACCGCATGCTGAGTTGCCACAGTGGTAGAGGAGGATCCAACTGTATTGGACAATGAAGAGGCTACCTTTTCCTGAGTTTTCCCCTGATTTTGAGTGGTCTTCAGTTCGCAGTGTTTGGAGGGAGAGAGTGTGCAGAGGATAGCAATGTCATGGGCAACGTAAACAACAATACGAAAGAGTGTGATCCTGGTGGGGGAAAGTGAAAGAATGATGTCAGTCGCATCAGCACAGCAGGGTTTGGTCAATGAACATTCTCAAGCTAAGCAAAACATTTCGCAGGGCAGAACAGGCAAGCTGCCACAACAACAGTTAGAGGATTCTCAGTGTTCTCTAGAGGAGAAAACAAGTGGGAACATCTTCGCGGTTCCTCAGGGGAACATGGAGATGGAGGAGGAAATTTTAATGGAGGAGGAAACGAGCGAATCTGTTTGTCTCATATCCCATCTACCCATTCCCAACCCTTGTATGTCCTGACCCAGACCCGGGCGCGTGTACGGAGCAGCACCCAGGTGACGAATGAGGGAATGCCTCATCGCTCCTTGGTAAAATAGGAGCGATTTTGGGCCTTTCGCCCTCTTGACATTTAATTTTATTATGAAAGATTCCTTCACTACGATGAAAGTGGATTTACTGAAGAAAGAAGCTTATTACCAAAACAATCCCCCTCTTCTCCTCTTCTTTTTTGTTGAACTGTAGGGATTGAATGATGTTCCATGAAACAATTATTCATTAGTCCTTAAAAAAAGGGGCCAGAAGGAGCAAGATGATAGGAACTACAGCTATGGTGGTGAGGGGGGTGGACTCCTATTTGCTGATGTCCTTGATCCCCATGGTTTGCGAATGGACGAGGCCAAAACGACGCTGGTCGGTGTTGGGGCTTGGTCGCGCTGCCCTGTAACTTGTGTTGTACGGGGGTATGAGACCTGGTAGAGAGATTTGGAGAGTTGTCAAGGGTGGAAGGCACTCTAGTGTCCATTGGTGAGTTGGTATTCAGTCGAGGCTGGCCAAAGCCGGGGCGGGTCGCTTTGCCCTCCTAGCAGATGGTGGGGTTCTGGGGTAGGTCGTGCCACTCTGTAACCTAGCAATTGGGGGTGTGAGGCCTGACAAAGATTGAGTATTGGGAGATAGGGGGGAGGCAGATAGGGTTGGGCTGCTGAAAGCATTAGGGCAGGTGTTTTGTTTTCGATCTGAACGTTCCTATGATCTAAGGCTTTGCTAGTTGTTCATGGTTGTCACTGGTGGTCTTACGAATGATTTGTGATTCTAGGGACTCCTAGCAACTCATTTTAGGGGGCTCCATTGCGTTTATACCCAATGATCTACGGCTGTTCGATGCCAGAACGACGCTGGCCGGTACTGGGGTGTTGCCCCGTAACCTACTGATGCAGGAGTGTGAGGCCTGGTAGAGAGATCTGGGAATGCTTTGGGGTGGGCATTCCAAGGGACAACCAAGGGTTCCTGCTGGGACGACGCTGGTCGGAGTGTTGCCCTGTAACCCAACAGGGTGGGGGTGTGAGGCCTGGAAGAGCTCGGCAGGGAGTAAGACAGTGTTGGCGAGTTTTAGAAGGGTTTGCTAGGGATTCCAAGGGTTTCGAACATTTGTAGGACCTTTGTGGTGGCGATCTTTGTTGTGGGTAGCCCCTTTTTCTCTGAAGATTGTCGTAGTAATTTCCTGAATAGTTCAGAATTTTCTAGCCAACCTTCGTGCAGATTAGAAGGAAACTTCTCATAGTTTTTGCAGATTTTTTCAGACTTTTTCTGAATTTAACCTACCTCGTGGGGTTCTTCATTGAATAGGCTAGTAATTGCTCGTGATCCTACTCTCAGACAAAACCGGGTAAAAGCCCCGGTATCTCAAACTTTCTCCATATATGTTCTCAAATCTGTTTCATGTTTCAAATGGGACGCTGGGCCCGGTTCCCAGCACGTGCGGCTCCCCACAAATGGATTGGAGCATTGTCCCAAGAAAAAGAAAAAAAGAAAAAAAAAAAGAGTTTTTGGTTGATTAGGCCTCAATTGGGATTCCATTTGTGTTAAGTATTAGTGATGAATACGGGGTCTGCTTTGTAGATAATTTCGGGTTAATTGATATGAAACTCCACACTATATTAGCGTTAATTCACTATTAGTATTACGGATGATTACGGTAATTGAATCGGGTATAGGTGGTTGTTTTCAGGGGG
>BFEA01000562.1:908256-918477 GCA_003427395.1 Chara braunii | reverse complement strand
TACTGATATGTACGCTGCGCAGATCCTGCCCGTTGACCAACCCCACATCTCTCCCCTTCCTTCTGCGGCCAATCTAGGATTACCAACTTTCGTCGGCCAAGATTAAGCTATGGCAGGTGCATGGTTGTGCCCCCTCGAAGCGGCCTCCACCTCAGCGCCCACACTCTCTATCACCTTTCCGCCTCCGCCACACCCAACAGCAAGTTCTGGCTAAGCGCCCACACTCTCTAGTGACGCGCTAGCGCAGCATTACCGCTGCGCTAGCGCGCAGGCGTTAAGTTTTGTTTGTTTGTTTGTTTGTTTGTTTTTTGAGGGGGGGGGGAAATGTTTGTTGTTCAGAAAGCTGACAGTTATTTTTTCACTGTTGTTGCCACATCTGCCATTGGATCATTTGTGGACCGATGGCTGGGAAGCACTGCTCTGTTATTTGAACTTGTTTCTTTTTTTTTGTTTTTCTTTTTTGATAGCTGGCGAAGAACTGCTCTGTTATTTCTGGGGATGAGGTCTCTATTTCCTATTTCTTTGTCTTTTGGACCGATCCCCTATTTTTCTCCGCCCAAGAAATTGTAATGAACATGTCCAGCCTGTCGCACTGATGTCACACGGGTGTGGGCATAAGCCTAGCCCAGCACTAGTGGGACCTCGCGCCTGGGAGTACACGGATGGAGATAATCCCATGGGGATTTTTTTCCCCTTCCCTCTTCCTCTTCTTCTCCTCCTTCCCCTTCTTTTCTCTCTCTATTGAATCTATTCTTCCTTTTTTTTCTAATGGTTAGGCACATATATCCAGCGTCAGACAGTCACACGGATTTTTCCGGCATATGGGTACGCCGGCCGGGTTAACTCATCACTGGCGGAATAATGTATACTTAACCAGTTGCAGTCTTTGGGTTTAACAAAGACATGACTTGAATCTATTCTTCTCTTTCTCGTTCTTCTCTTTTCTTTATTTAGAAAGGGCAACAGTCTTCAGATATCATTAATCATCATTTAACTGACCGGCCCCACGTACTCCAGAATTATTTTATTTATTCTGGTGATCTAATTGCATCTGCATTCGAACTTGGGTCTGTCTTTCAACAATCCGTGGGCGTGGTCCCACCAGCAAAGAGGATCGGATCGAATTGCCTGAATCTGGACGTGTTTGTCAAGAGGTGCAGGAAATCGAGATTGAACTGCTTTTCTGCATCTCTGCATAAAACACGTCCACATTCAGGCATTCGATCCTATCCTCTTTGCTAATGGGACCTCGGCCGGTGGGTGCACCCACTGGACCAAGCATGTTTGTATTCGACAATTTTTCACTTTGTCGTACGCACTTGTACCCTGTACCCTGCCTTTGGAGACTGAATGGTACAGGTGTGTAATTAAGGGCTACTTTCCCCCCCTCCTTGAAAATATAAAAATAAATTTTAATAAAAATATTTAAAAAATAAAATAAGATAAAAAATGTTCTTGAAATGCAGGACAGAGGATTTCATTTTGGTATTCCAGAATGGAGGGCAATGGTGTCTGCCTGGGCCCTGAGGCAAAGTCCCACTAGCAAAGCAGATTGGATTAAGCGCCTGAATGTGGATGGCTTTTGAGCTGGGATGCAGATAAGCAGTTCATTGAACTTCAATTCCGGTTTTCTGCACCTATCCACAAACACGTCCCCGTTCGGCCGTCAGATCCAATCCTCATTGCTTGTGGGGACCACACGCCTGGAGACGCACCATCTATAACAGTACTCGTCGTTAGGCCTCAATCACACCTTTGAGGTCCTTCAGTCCCCCTCTGCAGCATTGAGGAAGATTGAGTAAGCCTGAGCTGAAAGGGTGAGGGACACAAAGGAAGCCTTTTTTTTTTTTTTTTTGTATTCTTTACAAAGGAAGCCTTTTTCCAGGAACCTACAAGGAGATGTGAGGGGCGCTGTTTTTTTTTTTTTTTCTTTTTTTTTTTTTTTTTTTTTTTTTTTTTTTTTTTTTTTTTTTTTTTTTTTTAAGTTTTGTCGTTTGTTTTTGGAAACCTGTGTATTTTAACGACAGTGTAAGGGGAAAGAGAAGCCATTTAAATTAAAAAAAAAAAAAGAAAAAAAAAAAGAGAATCCATAAGGAGGACCCACTAGCCACAAGGATTGGGTAAAGGCTATGAATCTGAACGTTTTTTAAGCAGAGATGCATAACCCCATTTCAGTCGCAATTTTCTGCACCTCTCTCACAAATCCGTCCAGATCCAAGCCCATCGTCTTGCTCACGATGCCGAAGGAGGGAGGCCGTACAGCCTGTAACAGGATGAAAACTCCATAAACACAAAACCACAGCAGCGTAACATAGATGTGAACAAAAAAAAACAAAAAAAACAAAACAAAGATGTGAAGGCTGCAATCAACCACCGTACATTTGTCATACGTTGAGCCTTCTACAGTGCCAAGACAGTTGTTCCAATTATCAATGCATTGGACCCGGAGCCGGCAGGCCGGTACATCCAAAACATGGCCGCCACGTTCATCGGCCGATTTTTTTTTTTTTTTTTTTTTTTGAAAGAACCATTCGGTCCACATTTGAGATCGTCCGTTTTCAGAACCCCTGCTGATATAAAAGGGGGATGCGGCAATGTTGCAGGGGCTCCTCCTCGTCATCCAAGATTTGCCCTATACGAAAGCCTCTTTCGTGGGGTCCAGGGAGGGTGCAAAGTGATTTTTTATTTATTTATTATTTTTTATGCAAGAAAAAGGGATTTATTACATCATCACAGGCTGGGAAGCGGGCCCAGCGTCCGGGACATCAATAATCACGGTCTGAGGGGATGAACCAGGCTCTCCGGCCAGGCTTAACCCCACCGCGACTGAGGATCACATGTATCACCGTCTCAAGCTCCCATACGGCACACAGCCTATGACAAACCACAGGAATCGCAAAAAAACTATCTTCCTAAAACCCAAAGCATGTAATCGTAAGGTATTCTATAACATTCTATAGAATCTATACTAAAAAAAAAAAAAAAAAAAGAATCTATAAAAATCTATTATTATAATATAATAAATGCTATTCTATGATACTATACACAATCGCAATGATCGTAAGGTATTCTATAACATTCTATACTATAAGAATCTATAAAAAAATATTAAAAATCTATTATAATATAAAAAATGCTATTCTATGATACTATACAAAATCACAATGTAACAGTCACTCACCGTCCATAGCTAACCCATTCTAGTCATAGAAAAGGAAAATATATAACTATAATGATGATATAATCCAGATTATGAAAAAGGGAAAAGGAAAAAAAAAAAAAAAGGAAAAAAAAACTAAAAAAAACAAACTAAAAACAAACACCACTCAAAAAAGTCGGGAACATGAGCCCGATTACAGTATTTACAGAAAAAAGGTCGAGAATCTCAATTCCGGCAGTCTCCCTTCATCACTGTGCGCACCTTCACCGAAAACCAGAAAAAAAAAAAAAAAAAAAAAAAAAAAAAAAAAAAAAACAACAACAACAACAACAACAACAACAACAGAAAAGCCCTCCCAATGACTGACAAACAGTTTGTCTGACTCTGCAGAGCCTTTTCTGGTCTGGTGAAGCTGCTCCGTGATGAAGGCCTTTTTTCGGGACTTTATAATCCCAGTCCGCCAGGATCCCCTGTTTTATTCCATACTTAAACCACCAGTACCTCGCTCAGCTATTGAATCCGAGCCTCCCAGCACGCTGCGCGCCAAGTCCTGCCGAACCGCCGTCGCAATTTTTTTTTTCGTTTTGCCTGCGGCCTCCAGCCAATGCAGTCCGGCTGGCCGAAGCCCAAATGGCGCGGGGCGTATACGGGAAGCGCCGCGGCCGATAGCTGGGCCAGGTACTGGTGGTTTGACCTCCACCCTAACCATAGGCGGTGTGAGACGCTCACCCCTTCTTGGTGATGAATTTTTCTGAGTGTCCACAGAGTCCAAATCACTGCTGCTCTAACGGTTTCTTCGGCATATCGAAAACTGTTTCTGCAGTTCTTTCTGCGTCCAGGAGGCTGTACCCATCAGAACAAAGCGATCCACGCAACCATCTTGGGCTCCCGGGCGAGGTACAGAGCCTCCTCTACACCAGTCCCAAAAAGGAGGAGAAAGGTCACAGAGGAGAAGGAAGTGTATATCTCGGCTGGCAGATTTTTTTTCAGTTATCTTCCCTGACATTTTCCTGAATCATTCTGTATAAGGGACGCTGGACCCGTTTTCCAGCAGGTGATGCTCCCCACCAATAGATGGAGCTTCTATTAATAATGATTAGGGGGAGTACGTCTATGTCACATGGGAGTTCGTAATGGGCAGAAAAAACAGGCATCGGCGTCTGTGTCAGGGCCTGAGTTCGAAACGGCGTTCGTAACTCAGGCCCGCGGTGGTGTCAGGGCGGAGGTTTCATTAAGGGCGTTGTGTTTTTTTTTCCGGTTGGTCACGCCGCGCCGCGCCGCGGCGGCAAGGAGATTTTTTTTTTTCCGKCGGTCGCACTGCGCCGCGKSGKGSTGSGGCKGAAAAAAAAAAAAAAAAAAAAAAAAACCACCATGGTCGGGCCACGGCCGGGGTTTGGCCTATACACTGGGCCATGGCCAATCTGGGGTGTGGCCGAGACATCTCGGCCGTGGCCAATCTGGGGTGTGGCCGAGACATCTCGGCCGTGGCCAATCTGGGTTGTGGCCGAGACATCTCGGCGGTGCCCAATCGGGGCTGTGGCCGAGACATCTCGGCCGTGGCCCGACCATGGGGCAATTCACCTTTTTTTTTTTTTCCAGCCGCGGCACGGTGCGGCGCGGTGCGACCGACCGGGAAAAAACAACAACAACAACAACAACAACAACAACAACAACAACAACAACAACCGCCTTAATGAAACCTCCGCCATGACACCACCGCCGGCCTGAGTTACAAACGCCTTTTCGAACTCAGGCCCTGACACAGTCGGCGAAGGCCTGTTTTTCGTGCCTTTAGGAACTCAAAACATGCCGCGTCCGCCGTTGTTTCTAATTATTATTATTATTATTATTATTATTAAAAAAAAAAACTGCCTGCCGCCAAGTCCTCTGAGGCACCACCTTCTTGTTAAAGATGACGACAATGCTTCCTGCCACATGCTGCTCCCAGCAAAAAAAAGTAGAAAATAAAAAATTAGAGCGCACTGCCCAGGGTTCTGGGACCTTGTCCCACTCGCTCCGTCGAGCTAGGCCAACGTTTGGTTTTCGACGCTGTGTGACAGTACGCGACAACGGAGATGCACGTCGTCCAAGTCATCTAGCGGTCCGTTTTTAATAAGAAAGGCAATAGAGACTATCTTTGCTTTTTCTTACAACAAAAAGCAGAAGTAAATCCTTTCTCTTGAATACTACTCCCCCTACCCTCGCCACTTTCCGTTGAGCTAGCTGTCTCCTTTTTTCGAGACAGCTAGCTCAACCACCCTCTTGTTCCCACAAAAGGCGTTTTTTTATAGAAACTGTACGGGCCTCCTCTTTCGTTTGCCATTTTTGTACAGAAGGGATTCTGGCAACTCACTCTTCATTTTCATTTTCTGCTGTGGAATGGAAGTGCCCGTATGCCACTCCAATTGTGAAAAAAGAAAAACCAGAAGAATTGTATTCGTGCCATTTATAAATGCATTTCTCATTTGAAATTGAATTGGAATGAATTCTTTTAGCTGTAGCACAGTTGAGCTGCCTCAACTAAACGATGCAAGTGGGACAAGGTGCCTGGGGCGAGGTCCCACTAGCAACGGGATAGGATAGACACGAGTTTGTGGGGCAGTTGAGTGACCCAAATCCTGCCGTGCGGTACTCGTGATCCCACGGTCAGTATTTTACATCCATTACCCGAAAAAGTAAGGAGATCTTGGTTCCCCTCCTCCTCTCCTTAAACCACAAGTACAGCAGCACCTGATTTAAACGAACCTGAATTTCACTGCGCACCGAGTTTTGCCGAGCCTGGGTTCCGCTGTATTTTCTTTTTTCGTACTCCTCCCAAATGAACGACGTAAAAAAGAAAAAAGAACCAAAAGAAAAAAACGCAACAACACTATGGACCATACCTGCAAGCGGACGCCGTCCAGGCGGTTCCGCACGTGCGGCAGACCGCCAGACCGGACCCMCGCGGCGCACAAATGTGCGCCCGRCGACCAGTTACCCCCCCCCCCCCCCCCCCCCCCCCCCCAAAAAAAAAAAAAAAACCGGCTCCGTCCGGTCCAGGGGGGAGGGTGCCGCACGCGGCAAAGCGGACCGGACCGGACGCTAATCCGGTCCATCTGCTTACAAGTATGCTATAGACGAGAAAGCAGTTGGATACAGAATCAGGGGTCAGTGTGAGAGTATGCCCTCAGTGAGGGTGTTTACAGCTCCGCATTCATCACGGACGTTACTTTCAGAAATGAAAAGCGAAAAAAAAAAAAAGCAACAATATGGACGTGAAACGGGTTAGATACAGAATCTGAGTATATGCCCTCTTTGACAAGGTGTCAGAAGTCCTTGCAGTGCTCCCTGCCTTGCTTGCTGGCAGGGAGCCGAAAGAAAACAAAAGAAGAAACAAAACAACAAAAAAAACAAAACCGAATACAAGCCATAGGTGCGGTTAGATTCGTTCCCGAATGTTCTACTGTGACCACACCTCCTTCAGGGCCTTCCCTGACATCGTTCCTCGATTTGCAGTTTCTTTTTTGTTGTGTGTGCGCCGACCCTGCCCCGACCCCCAATCTTTTCGGAATGAGTCGTTTTCAACGAATTTCTTTTGCCTGGGCGGTGTACTTGTGGTTTAACACTGGGCATGCCCGTGCAAAGAAAGCTTCCCGCCAGAATCTTTTTAATCGGTTGGGGGTGTGGCCAACCCCAAAGGAGGGTGGGGTTGGCCTTAGGCCCACTGGATAGAAGATTTTCAGTATTTTACTTGCTGTTGTGCAATTATCTCTTTGGGTGGAGCCCTTCTTCAATCACGGTGTATATGGAGGGTGTCAGGATCAGTGCTGAAAAAGGTGAAGTTTTATTCCAGAAAATGTGGCGGTTACTTTGTTCACTGTTGTCGCAACCACCACCATCAGATCATTTGTGATCTGATGGCTGGGAAGCACTCTGCCGTGATTTCCGGTGGGACGTCTCTGTTTTTTTTTCTCCTTTTTTGCCTTTCTCCTGTTTTCTCAGCCCAGAAATTCATTTCGTAATGAACCTGTCAGGCCGCTGCCACTCAGTGTCCCACTGGATCGGCCACACTCCTATCCCGACTGCTAATGGGACCTCGCCCCCGGTCCCTCCTACAACATTGAGTTTTGTCAACGCCGAGCTTTCTATCACGTGTGGTATGGTGCGACGGAGCTCTGCCGATGACGTATTGCAACCTAATGGTACCGGAATACAGGAGAATAACCTATTAGATTTTGTCATTTTGTAGAATTTTCTTTGACGTGAAATCCGTTTTGTAGTATGCGTTGGCCCTTTCGGTTTGGGCAGGAAACCATTTTCCATTGAGAAAACTACCCTACAGAGGGTAGGGTACATTTCTCAACTGCAGTGCCTTTCCTTTTTTTTTGTTTTTTAGACATCATTGCATCCTGAAACGGAGGAACACTGACAGCTGTGTTTGGCTGTCTGGCATCAAACTCGTTTCCTTCTTTGGTCAATGAATGCATTTGGCCATCCACGTTGTCCCTGTCCATTTTACAAATGGTGACCTCCTGTCCCCTCACCACGGGGAGTATCCCTTTTTCACGGAGACATTCACTCCGACTGTTCCAGACAAATTTCATTTCTCTGAGTTACGTCGTAAAAAATAAGGAGAAATGCTGTTTCTACTATCTAGCGTTTTTTTTCAGTTTTTTAATTTCTTGTTTCAAATTTATTAATGTCGAAATAGCGTCACACTGTTAAGTTTTCTAAACTCAACAACGGTAGGTGGGACCAGACCCCAGCATATAGATTAGAGCCATCTCTAAATTCAACTCCTTTGCAATGTCCATTGTAAATGAAACAAGTGGACCCGCCGCGGCTCCGCTCGCGGTGAAAAGAGCAGAGATTGTGAGGATCGATGACGTAGAAATTCAGTATTTGATATGGATGGCAAAAACGAAAGATGTTTTTTCGTGTTACCTGTTGTGTCAGTTCTACCAATTGGCTCTTTCTCTTTTTCTCTTTCTCTCTCTCTCTCTCTCTCTCTCTCTCTCTCTCTCTCTCTCTCTCTCTCTCTTTCTCCCTCCCATCCCGATCTCTTCCCCGACCTCCCCTATCCGGACATCGTCCTTCTTTCCCCGACACCCTTCCCCCTCTCTTCCCCCTTCCTTCCCCTATTCCGACATTGTCGTCCCGACCTGTACCATTCCCCTGATCTTTTTCGTATCCCGATCTCCCCTCCTGTCCTCCTCTTCGTTCCCATATCCCGACCTCTCCGTCCGTCCTCCCCTTCCGCCCTCGTCGTCCCGACCTGTACCATCCCCCGACCTTTTCCATCCCGACCCCCCCCTTCTCTCCTGTTCTTTTTTCCCATTCCTATCCCGATCTCCCCTCCTATCCTCCTCTTCCTTCCCATATCCCGACCTCTCCTTCCCTTCTCCCCTTCCCCCCTCGCCGTCCCACCTTCAATCAATCAAGGAGGCAATTACCTTCCCCCGAATGTAAACAAATTCTGCGCATTTATCGACGGAGTAAAAAAAAAAGGTAAAAAAAAAAAAGAAGAAAACGATAAGAGCTCATTTCAAACGCCGCGCAAGTGTGTGTGTGTACGTGTGAGTGTGTATGTGTGTGTGTGTGTGTGTATGTGATTGCTGTGCGTGTGTGATTCCCCCCCTTCGTACCAACGAATCAATGAATCGAAACCGGACTTTTGCCTTCCCGTATAAAAAGAAAAAAAAAACGAAAAAAGGAAAAAAGACCAAGTCAAAAAAGAAAAAAGAGAAAAAAAAAAAAAAAAAAAAATCAAGCCGATTTTGATCCGAGAAAAAAAAAAAAAAAAAAACTAATCAAACCTCCGATGCTTCCCCCTTCACCCACAAACCCCTCCCTCTTACTAATCAATCAATCAACCAATCTGGACATCCACCCTCCCCGACCTCGTCCCCCTCATCCTGCATCCCGACTTCCTCCTCCCCATCCCGACCCTCCGACCCTCTCTCCCCATTCCGACTTCTTCCCCTCCCCCTTACCCACAAACCCCCCTCGTACCAACTTCTTCCCCTCCCCTTTACCCACAAACCCCCCTCGTACCAACCAATCAATCAATCAATCCGGACTTCCCCCCTCCCCGACCTCGTCGCGCCCATTCCACATCCTGACTTCCTCCTCCCCATCCCGACCCTCCGATCCTCTCTCCCCATCCCGACCTCCTCCCCTCGCTATCCCGACCCCCTTTGCCCTTGTCGCCGCCATCCCGACAACTTCTTGATCCCGACTTCCCCTTCCGCTATCCCGACGTTGTCGGTCTTCGGGTTGCGCCCATCCCGCATCCCCACTTCCCCCTCCCCATCCCAACCCTCCGATCCTCTCTCCCCATCCCGACCTCCTCCCCTCGCTATCCCGACCTCCGGACCTGTCCCTCCCCATCCCGACTCCGTTGCCCCCTTTGCCCTTGTCGCCCCCATCCCGACAACTTCTCAATCCCGACTTCGCCTTCTGCTATCGCGACGTCGTCGGTCTCCGGGTTGCGCCCATCCCGCATCCCGACTTCCCCCTCCCCATTCCGACTCTCCGACACCTCCTCCCCATCCCGAATCCAGACTCCCCCCCGCATCCCGACTTCCCCCTCCCCATCCCGACCCTCCGACCCTCTCTTGCGTCCATCCCGCATCCCGACTTCCCCCTCCTCATCCCGACTCTCCGACCCCCTCTCCCCATCTCGAATCCAGACTCTCCCCCGCATCCCGACTTCCCCCTCCCCATCCCGACCCTCCGACCCTCTCTTGCATCCATCCCGCATCCTGACTTCCCCCTCCCCATCCCAACTCTCCGACCCCCTCTCCCCATCCCGACTTCCTCATCTCTTTCCATCCCGACTTCGACTTCCCCTTCCCCTATCCTAGCATCGTCCGTCTTTCGACCTGAATCCAGACTCCCCCCCGCATCCCGACTTCCCCATCCCGACAACTTCTCAATCCCGACTTCCCCCTCCGCTATCCCGACATCGTCGGTCTTCGGGTTGCGCCCATCCCGCATCCGACTTCCCCCTCCTCATTCCCGCATCCCGACTTCCCCCTCCCCATTTCAACTCTCCAACCCCTCCTCCCCATCCCGAATCC
>BFEA01000562.1:882549-894307 GCA_003427395.1 Chara braunii | reverse complement strand
TTTTCGCATGCTCCAAATTATACCTGTACTTGGTCCCACAGGGCCTAGGTCCAGGAGCATGAAATTATGCTCATGCCCAGAAAACTGGGCATGCAAATTAGGTATGTGCAGTACTATGGAGTCTGGCATGCTAGGAGTCTAGGACACAGAGGCATAACAATCCGCAAATTACATATACAAACAGTGTGTACGTCTATCCCCGCTCTACAGAGATTCTTTGCCTCAAGCTGGCAGCCGGCGTATACGCGGGAGGGATGAGTGCAGAGGAGACGGTCATCAGAAGGCAAACAGAGAAGGCATGGGTCCACATCCTCGTAATCCTCACGACAAAGGGAATGCTGATGATCACATCCCAAGCGAACGTCAGCGGAATGATGGACCCACAGTGGCAGCGAACGGAGTTTCTCGGGCTCATACATCTGCCACTGATGCAGTCTTTATACGGGCTGGTGGTGCTAACGGGGACACAGACAAAACAAAAGTGTTTTCACAAGTTACAAAACCAAGTCCGCATCCACACGCACTGGGGCCGCACCCTTTCAGCATCCTCAGTCGGTTGAGGCAGCTCATCTGACTGAGCATTTTCCAACTCCGGATGCGACCGAGAGATGGTTAACGGGGGCCCAAATATTCGCCGTTTTCGTTGGCAATTGCGGTGCGAATTTCATCAAAAATTTTAAAAACAAACGATATGAGACCATAGTGCAAACATCAAAAAAGGAAACAGGCCAAAAAGATCGAAAAAACAAAAACAAAAAAAACACTATGAAACCCTAACACAAAGACACTGACATACTTACTGTGTATGAAAAACGTTTCCTGAAATTCGAAGCCGAGGAAGCATAAGACCTGTCATCAGCATCCACCAAATGGAGAGTCAACAACCACCAGCAGTTAATTAATTCAAGCATGTCATCTCAAGGCCATAGGTGGACAGGTAGGCTGAATGGCAAGACACAGACATTTTTTCACAGTTCGCGCATGGCAGAATCCATCTGAATGATCTCATCACGATGCAGCAAAGCCACTGCACGTGTGTCATTACTGTTAAATTGTGTTAATCAATGCATGCGCCGTTGCTAAACAATGCCAATCCGCCAGTACACTGTTCAGATGTCGTTCACTGTCTTCGAAGCAAAGCACCACGCTGAGGCTGGGTGTAAGTGACAACCCCTTCATGGTTGTCGGAGCGGGGACTATGCTGTGCGCATGCCAATTGAACCCCCCCTACCTACCTCCACGATCACACAATGGCGAAGTACCAGTCATGGCCCTCTGAAGGTATCCCCCGTAGCAGTACTACCAAGTTCCGTCTGACCTATATGCACCACCGATGCGTTGCTTGGCCTTGCCGCCGGTGCGGAAGCCTTGCCGCCGATGCGTTGCTTGGCCTTGCCACACTGTCAAGTGTGGTGGTGGTTTCACTGGTTTGCTTGCCTCAATCCAGCGAGCGGCATCTAAAACAGTGCACGGGCGGGCATTGTCTAGCAAGGATGCACACGGTCTGACGGACTCGGACCTATATACTAGTATGGAGCTTCATCAGATGCATCGCTCGACCTTGCTGTAGCATTCAGTGTGGTGCTTTGCTTCGAAGATGGCCAACAGAATCTAAACAGTGCACTACGGGCTGATTGACATTGTTTAGCAAGGGCGCATACAATGATTAACAATAATGAAACGCATGCAGTGGCTTTGCTGCATCATGATGAGAGCATCCAGATCGACCCCTTTTTTCTCGCTCACCGGAGGCCCTCCTCTCACTTTGTCTCACGTTCTGACATCGTCCAGTTTCCTGATTCTGATCATTTCCCAATGCTGTTTGAGTGCTTCAGGGAATACTCGCACGACCACTTTCCTAAATGCATCTGACTGCCATTACGGCCAGACCTGAATGCATCCGACCACAATTGCATCCACAGCTCAGTCAAAACAGTCCTACTGTGAGTATTATTATGGCCTTAAAACTTAAAACCTTGAAGATGTGAGGAACGAACCCTCAAGGGGCCCTATCAGACATCACATGCTCTGGGGTAAGGCCCCCAGCAAGCCGAGTGCCCGCCCTAAGTGAAGGCGGGCCTGAATATTCGTCAAAGGCCAAAATTCGACACTTTAATATGTGGGTATTCAGGTTCTTGCAGCATGCCAGTTGGTTGAATGGACGCGCGAGCCTCACTAAGTTGCGTTGTACAGTTGGCCCAGGCCTTGACAGTTGCCGATACATTGAGAAGCAGGCCATCGGCCTATGCAAAAGCAGTACTGTGGACGCACCTACTGGGGAGCCCTGCACAGATGCAGCAAACAGCCCAAGTCCGGAGACTCAGGCCGTGCCCAACTGTAAAAGTGGCCCAGGCCCTCAACTGTAGGCTCAGGCCTGGGTGCAGGGACTGAGACCCAACCGGAAGCTACGGGAAGCTTCCAGCCAGGACTGAGGCCCAACCGGAAGCTACTGGAAGCTTCCAGCCAGGCCACACGCAGCATCCAGGAGGCTGCCACTTCCATAAAAGAAGCGAGGCAGCCCAGGCCAGGCATTCTGGCCTGCGTATGCAATGCGGAAGTGCTGCCGCGCTACTGCTTGATGCTGCGCTGCGGCCAAGGGCGCTGACGGGGCGCACAGAGGTGAAGCGGGGCGCAGCAGGGCAGCGGGGCGCAGGCAGCCATAGCCAAGCTGCTAGGCGCTAAGGGGTAATGCGGACGATCGGGTGGTCTTCAGGGAAGGAGGCGGGTGCGGGGTAATCAAGGTCTGACTGAGGGCAACGAGATACGTACCTGGTACATGAAGAGAGGTCGGCTATGGTGTTGACAGTCATGTGCATTGGTCTTCGAGAGTCGAAGTGAGCCTGTTGCGTGAACACAGCTGTAGGTAGGATAGTCAGGTAGAGTAGGCTGGGCGCTGGGCGCCAGACAGAGAGGAGCCACTTTGGATACTGTGTTGGTGTGGCCTACGGGCTTGAGCATTGGCTCATTACTTCAAAGTATTGCTCTATATGGATGGTTTCTTGGTGCATTCGTACTCTCTGCTTGGAAACAACTACCTGGACATCTGTGTGATTCCGCAACTTGGTTTTCTGTATATCGTTCACACTCATATTCCTTGCACAAGAATCTAAAGATCATGAAATTCGAACATTTGGTGGAAAGACACAGGACTCGTGACTTGTGGGTAACCCATACAATCATTTTAGACGTCAACCAGAGGACTTTTTTTAAGTTCCCTCCCCCTCCCACCAGATACTAAGATGATCAGAAGATTCAGCACACTATTAAAAGAGAAAAGAAAAAAGATACTGCACTTAATTCTCGTCTAAATAATGGGCACTGAAGACATGTCTTCCTCTGCAGATACAGTTGGTGGCAGGAAAAACGTTTCTCACCTTCTCAAGTCATCCTTGTGCAGAGAGGTTTGAAATTTGTTCTTTGAATTAATTAATGCAGAGAGATTGTGTCAACCTTTACCTCCTTTTCATCGATTATCATCAGGCACACATTCGCCACTTGTCGAAGCTCCACGAGCTTGACTCAGCAGCTCTGATTTCTCTCTCTGCAGAAGTAGCTTCCATTCTGGTCTCCTCAAGGAGACCATGACATTGCCTTATCGCCGATTCACTCACTGCTGCTCCTCTATCATCATTTTGTCTGATGGCATCTCCTGTGCAAGTCTTGCCCGCTCTGTGATCAGCATCACCATCGAAAGTACTTTCCGTTATGAAAGTTCTTTTTGCTGCATTCGTAGCGTCCGCAGCTTGATGGGAGTCCGCAGCTTCCATCACCGTTTCATTCAAAGAATTTCTGCCAGCTTGATGAGAGTCACTCCTCCCACCGCCGTTTCATTCAAAGCACTGCCCAATCCCACGACCCACTGGCGACTTTTGGTCTCAATAGGCCCACGCACTGCTTGGCTGGGCAGGTCCGTAACCTGTCGTTGGCATTTGCATCTGTTGCATCCTTATCTACAGAAATCATCAGCAAAACAGATTCCCTTGCCTCCAATTCGACTGCTGAGGGTGATCAACCTCACCTTGTTGTTGTCAGTGCCACATTTCCACTACCGTCTTCACCCGAATAGAACGCCCGGTAATTATCGCCGTATCTGGGCTGAAAGTTGTGCCAAAAAATACAGGTAGAATGACCGGGGCGTTCTATTCGGGTGAAGACGGTAGCAGGATGGCAAGGCGAGTCGGCTGCAGCATTGCTCCCTGCGGCTGGTTTTCTAACAAATAGTGATGTTCAGCCTCTTCTGCCGCATGTCTTCGCGAAGCTGCTTTATATTGGTGGCAGAGCGCTTCGGCCGAGGATGGCCTGGCAAACGAGGCGAGGCCGGTCTAACGGTGTCACACTGACTGCCGTATGGTCACTCCACTTCTTCGGCAGATTCAGGATGTCAGCCGTCACTATCTGCGGCAGAAAACCTTTGTCGCATCTTGTGTAATCAATTCTGTTCCAAAACCATCAAGCCAAATCGGAGCAATGAAGCATGACATGATCACCGACGCCTTATGTTTCAGGAAAAGAAAAAGAAACGATACCGGAGCGATGCTCTCGCCCATTTGACTCAACTTTGCCCATTAGAGTCTGATTAGACTAGATAGACAGGAGAGTCCTTAGCTTTTCGCCGCTGAATATAGCTTACTCCTGATGCTATGTCACCCCAGTGAAAACCAGGCACATAGGCCACCATCTTGTTCGGAATACATCACGGAAAGCATCACGCCCAATCAAAGCATCACCCCATGTGACATCTTGCATTTCAGGAATAGAAAAAGAAACATCACCAGGGGCAATGCTCGCCCATTTGACTCCACTTCACTCATTAGACTCTAGCGAGACTGGAGTGAAAGGCCTTCCACGATTCAGACCCCAAATTCGGATCTCAGGGTCAGATGTCCGTCCAGGTCAAGAAAAGGCCGAGTCTGTCGAACTCAGAAAGGTCACAATCGGGTACCTCAGCAGTCTGGTCCAACAGGCACCCAGCAAAAAATCACATCTCAGGGACAAGAGTCACGTCTCATAATAAAAGCCATTCAGAGGCGTCACGTCTCCTAATGAAAAATCATATTGAAGAGTCACATCCCACGAGTAAAGGCAGTATCACAGGCAAAAGTCGTGACCCACAGGCAGGAGTCACTATCCACAGTCAAAAGTCATGACCCAAAGGTCCAAGCAGCAGCAGACCCATGGAAATTCGGGAAGGTTCCAAGCCTTGACATTCAGAAGCAGACAGGCCGTAGGGAAATGGTACCGGAACCAGTCAGGGCCCAGGAAGCAGAGGCTGGCACGAGTTGAAGTGCATTCCAAGACTACGAAAGGACTGGCCAGCCTACCATTCGGCAGATGCTCATTCGGACGAGAGTGTGGAAGTGCTTGTGCACTTGTGCGCTACCGTCTTACCCCGAACACAACGCACCCTTATTTTGGCTGTATCTGGCCGGAAATATAGCTTGTATGCATTCATTTTTAGGGTGTGTTATGTTCGGGGGAAGACGGTAGTGTGGGAGCTGCGCTATGCCAAAGAGCAGCGCTGAGCGAGATGAGTGAGAGGAAGTAGACACTGGCAGAGAAGAAGGCAGCCATAGCTGCGCCAGCACCAGGAAGCAATGTAGTTAGTGGTTAGTAGTAGAGCAGTGAGTAGTATTCAGAGTTGATCCTCATGTGCGTGTTAATAGAAGGGAGTGTGCATGTAGAGAAGAAGAAGACTGTGTAGAGTGGAGACCAGAACCATCAAGTGAGAGAGAAAGATAAGAGGGAGAGAGAATGAGCTATGGTGGATACTTACCTGTAGAGCGCTGAACTTGGTGTTGACGACAGGCGCTGATGAGCGCAGATGCAGAAACTCTTGATGATCGAGGAAGGCTTGAGCGCTGGACTGTTAAACTCTTGATTCTCTTCCTAAAATTCTGGTTATGTTAACTGAGCTGCGCTATCTGGTCTACTACTCATCTTTTCTTTGTGCAAAGTATGTGACAAGACAATCTGTGAGGCATGTATGTTGGCTCGAGCACTCCATCGTGTGATGAGCTTTGAGGCTCATTGCAGGAGAGTCCTTTGGCTTTTCACCGCTGAAATAGCTATACTCGAGATGCTATGTCAGCCCAGCGAAAACCAGACAAATATAGCACCAGCTTCACATCCATGCACAAACAGAAGAGCTCACCAGGGTTTTCCGGGTGCAACGGGAAAAAAAAAATTCAAATAGTTATGTCTCTATGGAGAAAAAAAAGAGACTGTGTGAGTGGGAGATACTCAGCCTTTGTAGCAATGAAATAGCTTGCTGGTAGCTCTATTCACTTCCGCTGCCTTACAATTTTTTTTTTTTTTCCCAAGACAACTGAAAGGTGTTGTGGAAGAGGAATGCACAGAGTAGGTGAACAGAGTTAACCATGGTTAACCCTGGTTAACCCTGGTTAAGCCTGGTTAAAAGACTTCAGACAAAGACAACTGGATTTTGCTCTTTTTTTTTTTTTTTTAGTCCGGTTCCTATTCCACCGGCAAGTCAGAGTAAAATGATACATCATAAGAACCCACACACGCTTCCTTCCGTCTCGCCGAAGGACCCCTGAACAGCATTGATTGCTCCAATATCATGGAGGATTGACTGTCAGCTTGCCCTGTTTCATCCTTTCCTCTCAGGTCTATTTCAAGAACTTGTCGTACAAAACCACGACTGGCTAGAAAGGTCCTAGAAGCTGCCAAAGCTGCTAAGTTTGTCCAAACTGCAATTCCTCCGTATGAGCCCCAAAAGAACTTAATTATTCTGATCCCTATTTACCTTATTTCTATAAAAAACCCTAAACCCTAAACCCTAAACCCTCAGCTATAGTTTTATTATTTTCCAGAGACATAAAGCTCAACTCTTTTCAGAGAATTCCTTGAAGTCCTCTGAAACGCCTTAGTCTGTCAGCTCACGATGGCTGCTCTGGGCCTTAATCGCTTGGTATCTGGAGCACCTGTCTTCTCCCCTCTGTTTCCAAAAAGTGCCGGTCTCTCCCTGGTATACCGGAATCCTCCGGTCCTAGCACCTCGCCCACAGCGATCTCTGCTTGATTCCAGGGTGTTGTCACAGCCCCTATGTTCTCCCTTGCAGATTCTGGGTCTTCGTTAGTTCTGAGGCAACTTGCCTTCCGGATGGACCTCATTGCTCTTTTTTTTTTTCTTTTTTTTTTTAATCCAGATAAAACCCATGCCCTCAAGAAAGAGCTTACAGACTCGATCTCTGGATAATCCTTGAGCTTCTACCCATATTATTTTATTCCCTCCCTATTGCTCTTTATCTCTCGTTACCACAGTACCATCAAAGCCCTAACCCCTAAACCCTTGACCTGCAGTCATTTTTCTAAGGCCACCGGATCGCCCTGACATTGTCCACTCAAGTGGCCAGAATTGCACTTTTGCCGCTTCGGTTCATCGTCCTGTCTGCTTCGGCTGAGTACTGTGCTCTCCCTCCTTTTCTTGAGTTGCGCCATTCTTTCCAGCATTTGTGGTCCTGCAACTCAGTCCCTTTGCTGTCCACCACCGCTGCCCTATGCCCTTCTTCCTGACCTTTCTTGCTGGTCCTCATCCTCGCGTCTCGGCTGCCTTAGTCCCAGTCCCCTCCACAGGATTACGGCCTGTAGCTTCTATCTTGACTCCGCCCATACTTTCTCTCTTGGATTGGACAGACTCCCAATAGTCTCTCAGCATCCTTCCTTCCGGATGATCCTTGGTGTCGCCTACCTGATCAGTCCGAACCGCAACCTTTCCGGCCTTGAAAGCAGATTAGGGGAGTTAGTCCAGAGGCGGATTTGAATGGGGTGTTCGGGAAAGGGAACATTGGAAAGGGAGTTCCAGCGGCTGAGGCCCATGCCCAGTACTCCCATCTCCTCACTATATTGGATTCGGTAATGTAGTATATCTTTTTGGATACCTTCTGTATAGACTGTGCAATGGTCCGGACTGGCAGGATCGCTTTTGTGACGGCTTATATGTCGCCATTGATTCCCGGGTGGTGCTGCAGAAGTTATGAGCTACTGGAGGTTCTTGATTTTTAGATTTCGTGTTCTTAGTCCCAATTCCTAATTTGCAAGATGCCTCCTTCTAATTTCGCGATTCTATTTTCCATAAGCCAGTTTTTTTCAAATCTTTTCTGGCTTAACTCCCGCTTGTCCGGTTGTGTTATTCTCTGCTGTTCTTTTTGTTCCCTAGACCAGAGGGCCCTTATTTCCGTTTGTATTATGACTTTTCTTTCTGCCCATCTCTCTTCCACCCTTGGTATTTGCCCTTCCAAGGTACCCTTGCACCTCGCTTTCCAGATTATCCAAAGTGTGGCTCTCCTCCAGAAATCTGCTACGACTGCCAAATCTTTTTCTAGGTTCTCTTCTTTGAGTCTTCCCACTAGTAGGTAAGGCGGGTTATTGGGGAACTCGTGATCTGTTAGTTTGACCCAGAGTCTCTTTGTTCTACTCCACAACTCTTGTGCCCGCTGACAGGTTATCAGACAATGGACCAAAGACTCCTCGACGTCCTCATTGCACACTATGCATCGTGATGTTTGTTGTTGGGCATCTTCCTGTTTTCTCCTTTTCGCTAGCCCTTGGTTAACTGGCACCGCCCAATAAAGTATGAGCCATTGCAGACTTCTGATCCTCGCAGGTTTTATGTCCATGTACTGACTCCATGGTATTTTACCTGTCCAATCTGCGCTTTCGTCCAGATTTCTTTTCCATCTTTCCGATATCACTGGATGTGGATCCTTTGTGCGGTTTAATTTGTGAGTTCCCATCATGCAAAACTTCCCGGGGTATGCCTAATGGTCGGGAAACAGACCTATGTACACCCAGTCACACATTGTTCCGATCGAGTATTACCTACAACAGTCTCACAAGGTAACAACTTTATGTGCGGAGAGACCGCACATAAAGTTTTCGGGAACAGAGGCAGTACAGTAAGTTTTTGGGAACATATTTCACAAATTTTTGAAGTTGCGGAGAAAGCAGGAAAATTTTAGCCCAACCAGTACGGGGACTTTACAGCAATGGACCCAGGCTCCGTCCTAGCTTCAGTCCGAAACATCCAGAGGCCGTACGGATTTAGGAACGGGTCCTGTACTTGAACTGTTTGTAGGACAGATTCGCACCATACCCGAGGTAGCTTGATGACTTAGACGCAGAAAACTGTTTCGTGCCAAAAAGGGGCCTTTCCGCCCAGATTGGATTCGACTGGACCAGTGGGGAGGCACCAGACCGATAGGCTCAGCTTCCACACCGCTGAAGAAGAAGCGGGGCCAGGCACGCAGGCATTTGATTATATTGCGGGAGAGCATACAATGATGCCCCAGAGCTGAGTAGTAGCTAGCACAGAGGAAGGAGAAACGCCTTCTTCCTCCTACCTCCTCCCCCTCCATAGCCAGTCAGCCGGAGCTGGCTCTGGCAGAGAGAGGGAGGAGGAGGTAAATGAAGGTGAAAAAAAGGGAAGATGAGGAGGGCATACCCTCAGCGTAGAGAAAAAGGTCTTACTGCTGAAGCGCCGGGTCATACCTTGGTCTCTCGGGAGGAGGTCGCTAAGAGGGAAGCTTGCTAGCTATGGTGGATGCCTGTTAGCCATAGCCACTGTTTTCGTTATGATCCATCTGTGAGTCGCTCGGATCAGGGCACATCTGCAAGGCACTCTACCGTATCAGTGACCTGCGAGGGGTTAAAGTTCCGTTAAACGGACATCATCGTCACGGCAATAGTTGGACATAACACTCACCTGTTGCTGCTGTGATTTCAAGTTCTCCCCTCTCTTGTTTGGCTCTTAATTGTAGGCACAGCCCGAAAGGTGGGCACCTTCAGCCCTCTTATGTATAGCGCCAGATTTTTTTATGAACGCCTGTCACACTGATGGAGGGAGAGATGAACTCTCCACGAGAGGTGGCTCAATCGGAGATTGGAATGTTGAATACGTCTCTCTAGTTTTTCTCTCATTCTTCGTTCTTCATGCACTCATTCGCCTGGTTATTTGTCATGCATTAATGTACAACAAGAATAGAATGCCACTTCATGCTTGCACTTTGAGCTTCACTCTTGCATTTTTCATCAATGAAACCGAGAGGATCCTTGCATTTCTAGAAAGAGAGAAAACGGGAAAACCTCTGAAAAAGAGAAAAATGTTCAAAAGCCCAATTGAGGTCATCAGACCCTAGCTATGAGCATATGAAGATGTAAACAAAGTTCGATTTCTGAGACTAAGCAGTTGTTTTGAGTCTTCTTTTTTTTTCACGTTTCAGATTTTCTTCAACTGCTTGGAAAATTGCACAATGTGTTTCGATACGAGAACGAATTGCTGTTTTCTCATGTCTGCAATAGCCATAGCCAGCACAATTGCAGTCTGGGAACTCATGGTGGTGCACGATGGTGACGAGCTTTGTGCTTTCATTCCTTAATTTTGAGCTCAGTTATAGCAGCAATTGTCTCATGCGTGCTGTGGCTTCGTGATTTGCATCACTTGGTTAACACTTCTCTCTCTCTCTCTCTCTCTCTCTCTCTCTCTCTCTCTCTGTCTCTCTCTCTCTCTCTGTGTGTGTGTGTGTGTGTGTGTGTGTGTGTGTGTTTGTGTGTGTGTGTGTGTGTGTGTGTGTGTGTGCGTGGGTGTGGGTGTGTGGGTGTGGGTGTGTGTGTATCCTTCCGATCTGATTGCTGAGAATTCGGATTCTGAGCCTGTTTGCTGTATATTCTGGTATGTATCTGACGTGCTGATGATTTATGTATCCCGTGTGCTTGCCTGCTGAGTGCTGAGTTCAAGTCCAACTCCATGTGCTGACCCTCCTGTTGGCTGTGCTGTGTGTATTTGCCTCCGGAAGGGGCATATTAGAAATAGGGGTAGGATTAGGGACAGGGCGGAATGATAACAGTAGAGGGACACGCGGGAGTCAGTAGCTCGGCTAGGGGCAAAAGTAGAGTTTGCTAGGGGACCGGTAGGGATTTTCCAGCAACAAGGAAGGTCTGGAGAGATCCGGTAGATGTCCAGTAGGTAATGATGGTCCAGTGCCTGAATGTAGACAGGTATAGGCCTAGGTTCAGGGCCTGTGTTGCCCGTAGGACCCAGTAGGCCACCATCTCGTTTTTGCCATCTTCTCACCAGCCTGAGGTTCCCACTTTTGGCATCGACCAGACCTCTGCAAAAACCAGGCTCCTTCTTTTGGCATTTACCAGACCTATGCAAATCGGCGCCAGACTTCTCGTATTTTTGCCTGGTTCCTACTTTCTGCAAATGGGCGTCAGACTTTCCGTATTTTCGCCTGGGCCATACTTTTTGCCCTTTTTCGTTTTGGCGCCAGAACAGACTTCTGATCTTGCCGCCGGACCAGTTTTCCTTTCGACCACACTGTGGTTTCCTTTCGGCCTAGGACACCACGCCCAGCGTATATATAGCTGGGTCGACCTCATTTCTAGGCAGAAAGGCAGTTCACTGAGGTAGTGCTAGGCGCTTCTCAGTGATAGCTCTGAGGTAGTAATGAGTATTCTTCAGTAGTCGACGCGCTGGGCGCAGTTATTGTGGTCTACAGCGAGCGAGCTAGGAGTTGGAGCACTGTGCTGCACTGCAGCAAGATAGAGTGAGAGACGGGCCGGGGCCTGGAGGACTTACCTGCGACTTACCTGCGACGCCATAGCTCCAGCTTTGTCTTCAGGACGTCCACACCTGCATCAAGGCCGCACCTTTCTGCAAGTTAGTACCTGGCATACATGCACACACACACACACACACACACACAGAGAGAGAGAGAGAGAGAGAGAGAGAGAGAGAG
>BFEA01000562.1:834698-879438 GCA_003427395.1 Chara braunii | reverse complement strand
GTGTGTGTGTGTGTGTGAGTGTGTGTGTGTGTGTGTGTGTGTGTGTGTGTGTGAGAGAGAGAGAGAGAGAGAACTTCTGTCCTCTCATCATATCCATCCAGACCTGAATCTTACGACAGGAATAACGGGACAACTTGGATCAATTGATTTCAAAAACTCAATAGTACAGAATGTGAATTGACTCTGTTTTTGGTTAGTTTACAACCTTAACTAGGAAACAATCGAGCGGCAATTAAACCCACTTTACCTAACTAGAACTGTAGGGTAACCCACCTAATCCCATTGACTCTCACCAAGATCTCTCCAGGGACAACCAAGATTTCTTCCAGGGACCCCATTAACGCCCATTATCCCCACTAAGAACCACTAACTATACCACTAAACATAACTGAATCCCACCACTCCCCATTAAACCCCATGGTAACCCACTACACCCGCTACGCCCTAGAAAATTATGCCTAAAACTTCAATGGCATCCTCTGAAATTCTAGTGGGTTTTCCAAATTAAAGCCCACTAGAATTTCAGAGGTATTCCAAATGAATCCTACTGACCTGCACCAAGAACTTTCCCTCGTTCAGAGATCCCACTAAACCCCGATAAACCCTGCTAAACCCCACGACCCTTCCCCTCCTCCACCCCCCCCCTCCTCTCAAAGAAAATCACACTAAACCCCTCGTAAAGGCAAGATAAACCCTGGTAAACCCCACGTAAGACTCCGATCCAATCAGAACTACCCATAATCTTACTACGCTCATTAAAATTTTGGAAGGATCCTACCTAGCACCTGCGATTTCGCTAAACTATATTTTTTTAATGAAAATGCCGGAAACTGATTGAAGTGCATGACCAAAAAAAAAAAAAAAAAAAAGCAAGGTTAAGCATCTTCACAAAAATGACGAGGATCCGCCTTCCTCACAACACACGCCCCTCCCAATTGGCCCAAACATCCTCCCCCGATTGAAGCCATTCAAATTCGTGCTTTTTTTTATTTACAAAAAAATCCTTTTCAACCAAATGCTAGTATACTTATACGTAATAATATAATTATTAATTTATTACTATATGATAATTATACAGTACTACGTTGAAAAATTAGGCTCATCACAACTTAAAAGCCGCTAAATAAAACCCTACCAGCGGGGTCACCTAGTCCCACTACGTTACGTTATCCATGACAAGGGTCCGGCCGGGGCCAAGTCCCACTAGCAGCGTTGAGCTACCTCAACGCCTGAATCTGGACGCTTTTGCGGAGATGTGCAGAAATGGTGTCGAGTTTCCTGAACTGCACGTCTCCACAAACACGTCCAGATTCAGGCGTTGAGGTAGCTCAACGCTGCTAGTGGGACTTGGCCCCGGTGCAAAGGGCAAACCGGTTGCTATAATAATGCCATTTTAAAAAAAAAAAACAAGTGGACCCGCCGCAGCTTTGCTGCGCACAGATGAGGGGCGTGAGGAGAGGCAGGCAGGGAGGGAGGGGCAGCCAGTAAATATGCAGATGATGGTCGCCAACAAAAAAAAAAAAAGGTAGCTAAACTCCTGAAAGGAAATTTCTATAAACAAAATTGGAGGAAAGCAAGGGAGAGGACCAGCACATCCGGCAAAAAAAAAAAAAAAAAAAAAAAAGACCAGGCTCAGTTGGTACACCCATCAGTTGTTGAAATGCGGAACTGAGTTCGATTTCCAATGGAATCAGATGACACAAAAATTGACAAAAATTATTAAAAAAATAAAATTAAATTTAAAAAAATTGACAAAATAACTCTGAATTTACTTGCGGCCGGTCCGCTCAAAGGCGATATCTCAAGGCCGTCCCGTCGCCGTTTATTAAAAACAAAGAAAGAATAATAACAGGTTCCATGCCGGGATAGCACGGACAATCAGGGATTGACTTTGACTATGCATCAAGTCCCGACCGCAACTGAACGTCGACCTTACACTCCTCCTTCTCCTCCTCCTCCTCCTCCTCCTCCTCCTTTTCCTCCTCCTCCTCCTTTTCCTCCTCTTCCCTCGACCTTCCTCTTCTCTTCATCCCGCGCCCCCCTCCCCCCACTCCTCCTCCTTCACTTGCTCACCTCGACAGTCTCTCCCAAAAGCGAAGTCCGATCATTCCGCGAAACGTGAATGGATGAGACGTTGGAAATGAGCGGGGGGGGGGAAGGGGGAGGAGTGGAGGAGGAGGAGGTTGAAAAAGGACAATGACACGAGAGGGAGTCTGACGTGGACAGTGGAAAATGACGATCAAGATAATGATGATGATGATCGGGCATAAGAGAGAAGGAGGGAAGACGAGAAGAGGAGGATGGAGGCAAGAGGAGACTGGGGCAAGGAGTAGCGGGAGGAGGAGCAGCGGGAGTGGAAGGAGGAGCGGGACCGGGACGCGGAGGAGGAGACGGAGGTGAGGAGAGGAGGGTGAATGGCAGGAAGAAGACCGGGAAGAGGAGATTGGGAGCGGGAGGAAGAGGACGATGAGGAGGAGGGAGTGGGGAGGCGGATAAAGTGGAGGAAGTGGAGGAAGTGGAGGAGGAGGAGGAGGAGGACGGAGGGACGAGGAGATCGCAGCAAGGAGTAGAGGAAAAGTAGGGGGAGGAAAAAGAGGAGCGGGACGAGGGGGAGAGGGAGTGGCAGGAAGAGCGGAAGCGGGAGCGGGGGGAGCGGGAACGGCAGGAGAACCGGGAAGAGGAGGAGCGGGAGCGGGAGGAGAAGGACGATGAGGAGGAGGTGGAGGTGAGGAAGCGGAGGAAGCGGAGGAAGCGGAGGAAGCAGAGGAAGCGGAGGAAGCGGAGGAAGCGGAGAGGAAGTGGAGGAGGAGGAAGAGGAAGAGGAGCAGGAGATGGGATGAGATATCCCTTAAAGTTGGAATGATAGAAAGAATATTAGCATGGCCCCTGCGCAAGGATGACACGCATAAATCGAGAGATGGTCGAAATTAAGAAAAACAAAAGAGATCGAACATGATAACGATGCGGAGGAGAAGGCGGTAAGGAAGCGGAGAAAGCGGAGAAAGCAGAGGGGGAGGTGGAAAGACGATTAGCATGGCCCCTGCGCAAGGATGACACGCATAAATAGAGAGAAGGTCGAAATTAAGAAAAAAAAAGAGATCGAACATACTTCTACAATTCCCCATTTTTTCTGAGATCGAACATGACTTCCATGATTTCCCATTTTCTGACACCAAATAAATAAATAATTATAAACGTGAGAGGGGGAGGATGAGGAGGAGGAAGAGGGGGGGGGAAGAGGAAGACCACGAGGAGGAGGAGGAGGAGGAAGACGAGGAGAGGAAAGAAGATGAAGAACAGAAGATGAGGAGGAGCTCGGCTTCGCGGTAGAGAGAGAGAGAGAGAAAGAGAGAGAGAGAGAGAGAGAGAGAGAGAGAGAGAGAGAGAGAGAGAGAGAGAGAGAGAGAGGGGGGGGGGGGGGGGGAGGGGAGAGGAGGACGACGAGCAGTAAGAGGAGGTAGACGAACAGGAGGAGGAGGAGATTGGGGGTCTGGGTAGCAAGAGGCGGGAGGAGCGGAAAGAGGAGGGGGAGGATGAACATTGCCAGGATGCTGGGTAGAAACAGATGCACTGCGATCGGATTTTCACTGACACATCAGGAAAAATGGACGAAACACGCTCTTACGTGGATCCATAGTCACGTGGAGGGTTTACACATGTCGGCGAATAAGGCAGGGCCCACGTGCTCTTTGGTAGATTCCCCACCCCCCAAGAAGTACTTCGCAAGGTGCATTGCCAGGAGGATTGTTTATTTTTATTTTTTTTAATTTTATTTATTTATTTATTTATTTATTTATTTGCAGGATTATGTTCATTGAATGTCATCTTTCGTTTATTCTCGAGCTTCCATAGTAGCCTTCCTCCATCCCTCCCCTGCAAGTCGCCTTCACTTCCGAATATGCCGGCTTGGATAGCACACCTCCTAATATGCCTGCCTCCTTTCCCCCTCCTGTAAGTCGCCCTCCTTCTCAGTCGGCAATGGCAGCTTCCAGCCACGTCTCACTGTTATAGCACACGTGCGAATACCGGGCAAGTCTGCTCACGTACGCGCGCCCGTCACAGGCGCAAATTGGGCCGGCACACCTTTGGCCCCCGCCGGTGTTTTTTCTCGCCAGCCCTTCAACTCGCGCGCGCACGCGAAAAAACAAACAGAGCGCCTCGAAGCGCTTCCGCCACGCCACGCCAGCCTTCCAACTCGCGCGGAGGGAAAGGGGCAAAAAAAGTCCTGTCGATTTCTGCGGGTTTCCCTTGAGCCCGCCGCGCCGTGGCCCCGGCCATTTGCCCAACAAAGGGAGCCCGGGGGCTAGGTCCCACTTGCACGAATTAAGAGATACTGACCGTAGATAGCAAAGATCAACGGCCCAAATCTCCTAATTTGCGCAAGTGGGACCTTGCCCCGGGCTCGCGGGAGGCTCACGCCAGACCCGTTGTTCCCTTTTCCTTTTTCTTTTTTTTGTCCCCTCCCCATTTTTTCTTTTTGAAAATTTTGCAAAATACCCTCATAAGTTGAGATATATGCAAAAATGCTCCTGAACGATGTGGGTAGAGCGGAATGCCCTTTTGGGCCGAAATCTTTGTGTTGTGCCCCTGTCCGGCGGGTGTGCAACTCTGCAATCTGGACCTCCCCGTCTGGGCCTTGGCCTTTTGCAATAGCCCTTTTCTCTAGGAAGTTTTCCGGTCGCTGGGATCATTGGTTGGGTATTCTTACGAAGTGGAGTCGGCTCCTCCCTTCACGTAGGTAAGTTGTAAGTGCTCCTGTGATTCTCTCTTTTTAAGGCCCGTCAGTAGGGCTGTTTCATCAGGATTGTGTTTCTTTGGTTTCCATCCCCTGACTTGGGCTCTTCTGTTTGGTATATGCTAGGGGGGTTGGGATTTGAACACTAGATTGGGGCTGTTTTTTTTACGTTTTTTTTTCCTTCTGCTGTTTCTTTGTCGGAGGTACTTGTCATTTGATGTTGGGCAGGCCTCTTTCTTGGGTTCGGTGTTCGACTACTTATAGGGCCGAGCTGTGTCACAGTGGTTTTTGCTACTTTTGGATGAATTGGCACTGTCTCGAACTAGCGCCCTTCGGGATGCACCCTTTCTCCTGTCACTTTCTAGCTTTTTTTATTTTTTAATTTCTTCGATTTTCGTGTTTGATTTTTACCGCTGTTTCCGAATCTGGACGAGTTGGTAGATTGGATCTGGTACCTTTCATTTGACGATGTGTCGTGGTTGTCGGATTGAACTTTCTGGACGTGGTATACGGCTTGTTGTAGGGGCTTCTTTTGTAGACTCTCGTAGCCTCTGCTCCTCTTGTTCTATTAATACGCAGGTTAAGATCAATAGTTCCACCTGCGACAATGACCTAAGACCCCTGAGGAAGGCTGGTTGGCGGGCCAGCCGAAACTAGTTGGGTCCACTGTGACGTCGCTGTTCGACATTGTTATATTTTTCGATAATCGTCACGTCCAGGTTATTTCTGTATATGCGTACTCTTTCTTTCTCTTTCTCTTCTTCTTCTTTTTCTTCTTCTTCTTCTTCTTCTTCTTCTTCTTCTTTTTCTTGTCGTCGTCTTCTGTTTTTGATGTTCGTCAGGGTTGTCTCCTTTGATGCTTATTGTTACTGGAGCTAGTGAGTTGACTTCGGTCTTCTTTTGCTACTTCATCTCACGAAGTAACTGTCATAGGAATAGTACTACATGACCGTGTGGCTTCGACTTTGTATTATTTGATTTCATCATCGTTGCCCCCGATGGCTTCCTTTGCACCTAATCCTAACCCAATTTACCTTCCCCGTCTATTGTACGTACCTGTTATAAAAAACTTACAATTGTGGGAATCCGGGGCACTTTGTTCATTGGTGTCCCCATCCCAAACCTTCCAACCCTCAGTCTGCTATTGTTTCGTCTAATGCTCCTCTTCTTACTCTTTTGTCCAATGCTAACTCCGGTGACTCTTATACTACTAATAACTCTTCAGGTCAGTTTGGTCGTGGTTTGGGTTGGAACTAGGCCAAGCAGAGATTAGATTATTTGAAGCACATTGTCGCCGAGATAAAGATTAGGTATGACACTGAGGTTGAAAGGGAGAAGAGTCTGAAGGAGGAGGAAGACAAGAAGAAGAAGGAGAAGCAGGAGGAGGAACGTCGCGCATTGGAGAAGAAAGATCGGGAGGATTTTCGTAAGCAACTTACCGATTCTATGAATTCCAGGTTGGAGGGAGTCATGGAGCTTCTTCGGGGCAAGGGCAATTCTAACGAAGTAGAGGCGCTTTGCAAGGATATGGAACGTATGGGTAAGAAATATGTAGTGGAGGTCTCGACCAGTTCGGCACAGGGGAAGTGCTCAGATAGCGATGGGATTTTTGCTCAAGTGCTTGTTGAGCAGGAGAGGATGAGAGCGCAATTGGAAGACGCTCTGGTTAATAAGAGCCCGCTGGAGAGTATCAAAAAGGAGGGGCTGCATTTCCTTGACTACTCCGATGACAAAAATTATATCACGCCTTCCTAAGTCGTCTCCCCGGAAGTCGTCAGCTGCCTCTGCAGATTTTAGGAGGGTTGCTGACATGCATCGTTTGTAGGTTGAGACGATTCAAGACATGCGCACTCGGGAGTTTAATGCACGAAGAGAAACCGAACAAGAACCGAAAAAGTGAGAGCAAAGATTGCGCAATTGGAGAAGCAACGGTTAGCTCTTGATAAAGCTTCTTGCACTCCTCGTTCGAATCTGCATGTTCAGATGGAGGAAACAACAGATAAGCAACTGATATTAAAGGGAAGGAGAAGGTGGGTTTCGACAGAAAGGGTTCTTTTGAGCTTGAGAAGAAGGCCAACTTTATAAAGGATGTTAGTAAAAATCTGAGAGGGTTGACTAAGGATGCTTTGACTGTGATATCTGAGAAAGAGGGGGTGAAGTACACTCGCATCAAACAAATTGTTGAAGATATCATTGCACATCGGGTGAACAATGCGTTTTCCTTCAAGGAGGATGTTGTAGACGTGTTTGAGGACCTCGCTGACTGTAATGGTAAGGATGTCGGGGAAGATTCGGCTGTTTCCTAGGGTCTCTCCCAGATGTGACGTGTCTTTGGAGGCTTATCTCTCGATGTTTCCAGCTTCGTTCGACTTCTCCCTCTTATCTTCGTTGCCGAATCCTCAACTATTTTCTTTCCATTGTCGTCATTGGCCTTATTATGGGTGGCGTGATTCCTTGGACCAGCAAATTCGTTGGATATATTTTTTATTGTTGGCGATCTCATCGGGATGATCTGGACGATGAGCCGCTTGTTTATCTTTTGGTCTCTCCCTGGTATAAGCACTATTATGTTGGTTGTACTGGTAGGGATATCCATTCAAGGTCGTTGTGGGAAGAACATGTTTACCGTGCAGAAACTGATTTTCTTATTAGTAAGGGTCTTCGCAACGAAAGATTGTATGGGTGGTTTCGTCATTGTGGTGCGGAAAGTTACGTCGCCATTCCACTCTGTTATAATTCGTCTGAAGATTTGGTTGTGGTCGAGAGATTCTTTATTCGAACTTATTCTCCGACGTTGAACTCTAGAGATCACCCTCGTCGATGTCGTAGGAAACTTATTGGGAAGAGGGAGAGGTGCAAGTTGCGTGCTCGGATTTCGTCGTCACCTTCTATGCGGTCGAGTCCGAGAGTGTCTACTAGTAATCCGCTGACTTTTGTTCTTCTGTGAGAATCATTTCGTTCAGTTTGGATCGAATTCTGAAATTTTGTGTTGATTCCTGCATCGATAAGGTAATTGTTGTTTGCAGGGGAGATGTGTTGCTGGTTGACTGCTGAAAAGTTGTGAAGCGTTCTTTTATATCTTCGATTGTTTCTTGTGAATTTGGGTGCGACTTGCTTCGGGCTTCGAAGGGTTGGCTACTCAACAGTGCTGTGTTATCTTTCTCATCCATTGTACCTTTCAGTGGTAGATTCCTTACACTTAAGTCATCTTTGACTTCCTTTCTTACCAATCCTTCCAGATGGCGTTCGTTGTTGACTTGGGACCTTCCTTCTCTCATTTCGACTTTTTTGGCTATTCGCAGCTTTTCCACAAAACGGTTTCGTTTCAGACATTGCTTGATTCTTTCAAAGCATATCTCCTGTCGTTTTGAGTTACCGGTGAGGAAAAGGTTGGTTTTTCATGTCACTTATGATGATGCTTACTGCAAGGTTGAGAACTTGAGATTCTACGTTTGTGTGCGCTTGTTATTCGTAATGTTGATATGGATGATACTTGGAAGTCTCTCTTCGTTCGACGTATGCGGGTCGTATGGAGAAAAAATTGTTTCATTGGTGATGTCATTTATAACTTTCGAGAGTTTTATAGATTGCCTTCCTTGGAGTGTGCCTGCTCGGGGAGTGATGACTCGTTTGATAGGGTGGATGGTCAAGTTTCATTTCAATTGAGCTAGGATGCATCGTTTCCTAGTTCGATTAGCAATTCCAAGAATATTTTTTATCCGTGTTCCGACAATCCCTCGCGTGACTTGAAGAAACAATTTTTTTCCTGGTTTCTTTCTTTTTTGGAGCTTAATCCTGTCTCTGCCCTGACTTTCTTTGCTTGAGCGTTAGCTTACGTATGTTCCACCACGGGATGACTCGGTTTGTTCTGTACCTACGTTGACCAAGCATTGCTCGAGCCTCGATGGTTTGGTTTGCCGCCCCATCGACCACAATCCTGGGGACTCTGGTGTACTGTCCTGTTGTGTATGAGTCGGGACTAAAGAAGTTGTTCACGGAGAATCCTTCCTTTCTTCGTGAATCTCGGACTGATGAGGAGGTGCTTCGTGAATCTTGAGTGTCGTTCTTCCTATTTTGTTGAAGACTTCGATAAGCTTGGTAAATGGAACAAGGATGTTAGTTTTGGGAATGCATTTTGTATGCCTAAGCATAAGGACGTTGGTAGATGGTGTCCCATTTTATCCCTCCTTTTCAAAATGTGTTGCGTTGGGCGGTAAACGAATTGCATATGCTATTAATGAATTGTTGTGGAAACTCCCTTCTCGACGGGCCGAGTAAATAGGCTCTGCGCGAGGGGAGGTCCCTTCCCTGTAGAGTCTAGGGCTTCGGATGTCCTGGACAAGGACCTTGAATCCCAGCCCAGGACCAACGTCCGACCAAGAAACTCCCAAGAAGCAGATAAACAAGAGGAGGGGTCTTCCTTATTCTCTCAATCTCAACCCCTAATTACGCCTTTAGTAAGCGGTCTCTCAGACCGCGCGAACATTTTTGTCGGTGGCCCCATTCCACCTTTGAGCTTGGTGCCGAGTCCGAGATCGGCCGCAGGCTTAAGAGTTGGGCTCGGTGGGTATGCCCACAAGCTGTTGGGGGTATAGGCCCAGGCTTAGGCCAGGTAGTGGCACGAGGTAAATAAGGCCAAAATATGTTGGCCTGCGCAGGGCCGTTCGGGCCCTGAAGAATCATGGAGCACTGCCCCCGTGCGTCCTTCGGGGCATCCGTTAAAATTGGAACGGCACAAAGGAGTTAAGGGCGTCCCACACGTAAGGATGACAGTATAAGTTGAGAGCGGCCTTTCCCCGCGGGTGGTTTTGGTCAATCTTCGATCGATCGGCTTTCGTGCAGACCAGGCCGCTGTGCACTGGTTGTTGTTGACGACAACGCTCGGGCATCGGTGATGGTGAAAGTCGAGCCGCGCGCAGTTGAGAACGCCTAGCGCTCCCGTCCCAGAGCGGAAACGGGGGGACAGGGAACGGATCTCGGGGTTCTGACAGCGGCGAGTTGAGTGGTGAGGTCGGATCCGGTGCTGGAGGAGTAGATTGCGAGTTCGTGAGAGAAGATAAGGCGTGGAGCTATGGGGGTAGAAGGGGGAAGCTAGTGAGCTTTCGATTGTCCCTCATCCGGTTTCGGTAGGAGAAAATCTATACTAAGGTCTAAGGAGGCTGCGATTATGGTCGCGGGATTGGTTTTCGCAATGATATAGGTGCAGTTTCTGCGCTCGAAGAGATACAAATCGCGCGGAGCAATTAGAGGAGAGGCGGGAAAAGCAGGGACACGGGGGATTCATTTGGTCTTACTCAGCCTGCTCGACGGGGCGGCCGCGGCCAGTGGGCAGCGCATCTGGCCATGCCCTTGCGCAGATGGTGATCTTTGTGCTCATGGTAACCCCACTCATCATCAGCCTGGCGGTTGCCTCCCCTCCCCGGATTGCCGACTGGAGGGCAATGCATCAAGCCGTGCCTTGAAACAAAGACTCACTCGGTTTGCACACGCCGTCGCAGGAGGTAGCGTGAGGACAACAGCGCGATTGGAGGCTTACCTGCAGAGTCGGTGCGATGCTTATCGAATAGTGGGAGTGGCACAGAGGGAATCGGAGAGGTCGGTGCATCGGGTCGGGATTTAGTAGGAGATTGGGTTACTTTTCACTTAGCCCGCCGTTGGAAGTAGCGCGAGGCTGGCCGTGAAGATGGAGACTTACCGGCTGGTCGACGTGATGCTCGTCCAAACGATGGGAATAGTGTGAGGGGGGCTGTGTGCGAGAGAAGCGATTCCGGGACACAACGCATTCAGCCATTGTCTGAGGCGGAAGGTTTGCGCCTATCTCATCTTGCAGTTAACAGACAGTTGAAGAGAAGGGAAGGAGTTGAAGCGCATCTCTGATCTTGGCGGAGGTAGTACGAGGGAGGATTCTGGCCGCTATTGTTGGGTGTTGCTGTGGGGTGATTCGGGCGGTGTACTGGTGCGGAAGGATTCCGAGCAGCGAGTAGCTAAACTCTACAGTACAGTTTGACCGCACACTTGCTGCGCAGTTGCTGAACGTTAGCTGCATCTCGGTTATTCGACGCTTGGTGTGTAAGTAGCTTAAGCCGGTGTGTTGACCGTTCTAGCGTACGGAGTAACCGAAGGGGAGCCGCGAAGTTGCAAGCCCGTCCGATTTGATTGTGCATATTGGTAAGAGAGGGATAGGGCAAGAAACAGCAAGGTGGCAGGCGGATTACCTGGTAGTGGCTGAGTGAGTACACTTTATGTGGTGGTTGAGGGAAGAAAGCAGTGGATGCCACACTTACAACAGCGAGCTGGGTATAGCAGCTCGCTTGTTGAGCACCGGTTTGTTGCGTCGAAGAGTTGCGGTGTGCACCGTGCGTTTTTACTGCGGATGTTGCGTGCTTATTGCACGGCGTTGGGATCCTCGCTTTGAGTAAAGTCCTCGGGTGGGGCTGCTGCCCCTGAATGACATTTAGATAAAGGCACGGATGTGTAATGCATTTTGGACCCAGTTTCTTTGGGTAGGGGGAGGGGGGCCCGTTATGGTCAGAGGTACGGAGCATGGTGGCCTGAGAGTATAGCCGGGCTGCGGTAAGGTGTAGCGGCGAAGAGGATTATTGCTGCATCCTGAGAAGTTATTAGGGAGTTGGACTCGGCAGTTCGACTAAAAGTCCGACCAGGCTGCTGCGTTCTTGGCCGCCATTGCGGGACCCTCAGGCGTTGAAGATCTCAAGGTCCTCTCCCGCGAGTCTGAGAGTAACTCCCTTGGATCGGAGAGTCTAAAACCTCCTCTTTCTGCCCTTCTAAATCTAAGTCCGGTCTATTGGTTTTGAGAGGAAGGCGGCAGGCGGGATTGCAACCCGTAGGACCGCGGCAAAACTCTGTGGGGAGTCCACCCACCGATTGCGGGAGCTCTGCCGGAACTCAGGAGGGGTTCTGGAGGCAGGGAACTGAAAGGTAACCATTGCTTCCCCTCTATAAACCTAGGTATAACCCCCTATCTATACATCTTTCTATGTTTGACTGAGTATACTGTGTGCACCCCTACTTTGACTTTAGTTTGACTTTCAGGACACAAGTCAGAGTAAGAACTAAAAGAATGTATGTATAATGGCAGTTTCAGTTTCTTGTCTGCTTGAAAGCAGATCGTCACAAGGGATTGCATCAAGGGGAAGGTTGGGAGGAAGGCGGTTTTGCTTGAGATTGGAAGGGTCTTATAGAGTCAGGCATGGTTCCATAAGTTTGGATGACCTGACTGCTGTGTTTATTCTGTTTTATGAAAAGACCAAGCTTTGTTTCTAAGATGAATGGCTTGGTCGTTGTGTTTATTTAATTTTGTCAGGCTTTGTTTCTAAGATGAATGGCCTGATTGTTTATTTTGTGGGGTTTTGGTTGTGCAAGCTTCATGACCAGACTTTGTTTCTAAGATGAATGGTTTGGTCACTGTTTATTTCTGGGTGGTTTCTGAACAGTCTCAAGGTTTAACTCAGAGTACTCTGTCTTTTTTGTGCTGAGAAAAAGGGGTTGAGCTTTGTTTCTGAAATGAATGGCTCGACTCTTTTTGGTTGTTTTATTATAAGGCAGTAATTTCTGTTGAGGACAAAACATGTTCCATAAGATTGGATGACTTTGGACTCATGCCGCACACAGGTGGATCAGAGAAGAATGAACCTGGCGGAGGGCCAAACATGTTCCATAAGATTGGATGGTCTTGCCCAATGCCTCGCATGTGTTGGAACCCAAAAGGTTATAAGTTGGCTATATGTTATTACTATTCTATTTAAGAACAGGTTGGTCAGACAGGGTCTCATAAGATTGGGTGGTCTGACTATAGCTTATCACAAATTTGAAGAGAGTATAATTAAGAATATAACTGAAGGTAACTTTGGGCAGGCTGAACTTTGTTTCTAAGATGAATGGCTCAGTCCTACGACCAACTTTTAAAAACTAAGTTCAGAGAGGTATATATAACTTGGATATTAAACAGTTCAGGGCGACTAAGCATTGTTTTTAAGATGAATGACTTAGTCATATGCCCAAAGGAAGAGAGAAGTAGTTGTGCAACTTGTTCGTGTATACTCAATGGTTGAGTGAGGTATGTTCCATAAGATTGGATGACCTGACTTTACGCCTTATGTAAGTTGGGTACAAATGGGTAATTTATTGAGAAGAAATGAACTATTGTTTGTCCGGATTTAACTTGGGGTTGGTGAAAGTACTTACCTTTGTGGTTTGGCCTTGCATGTGGTTGAGTGAGATGGTTACTTAGTCTAAGTTTTAGGTTGATCGGTAATTGCTTTAGTCGCTCGCCACCTGCTAGAGTCATAGGAGTTAATTTCGAAATTTTGTTAGTTTAAAGAAGTTAGACTATATTTTGACAGGTGGCGATTTTGACGATCCACCCTGAATAGGAGAGATCCTGCCGATTAGTCTACCTTTGTTTTTGGCACTGGCTTAGGGGTAGACTTGGATTTAGTTGGTAGATAGCCTAGAGTAAGAAGGTGTTATGGAGGTTCATCCCCCATGCGCTGATGACCTAGCTTGGGGGTTGACCTGTCTTATGATACATACCTTCTTTGGACTTCGATTCAGGACTTGGAGTAGCTTCAGCTTGATCCTACGAGGATCATCTTCTGTTATCACTGATAACAGCTCGGTTGCCGATTCGCCGGTTTACGACTCAATTCCAACCCACCTTCCACACTCAACCTAAAAGGCTCTAGCCCTGGTGACTTTATTGTTTCGTTAAAGTTTTCACCCGGAGTTCTATTGAATGGCCATTTAACAAAGGTACTGAGTATTTAATTATGGTTGGTTGGACAGGAGGTTGGGTTTTGCATGACTAAAGCGAGGGGTATGAGTGTAGAGATTGGTTGGGGTTGACTTCGTGTAGTGCGTGGACTGTTGTTTGACTCTTTGATGTGATTGCAGGTATGTTTTGTGGCTCAGATTCGGGATTTGATTGTCTGCGATCATATATATACACATGGTTGTAAGGAGTCCCATTGTGATTGTGAGAAGTGATCGTCACATACCTATTTTCCTTATATATATATATATGTGTGTGTGTGTGTGTGTGTGTGTGTGTGTGTGTACCTATGTTGAATAAAACCTACCATATAAAATTCATAAATGGGAGACGGAAACTGTTGGCACCTCGCCAGTCCCGTGAGTCGGGCCCTTCATCACGCTCGTTCACAAAACAAAAAGGGGGGAATAGCCCGTCAGACCCTCAACCCCCTCGGTTTTCTCCGTGCTACTCCGCTGCTCCGCACTCCCGTGCTGACGTCCGCCGGCCTCAATCCCCGCACCTCCGTACCCCGAGTCCAATGCTGTAACCGATAGGGCTAAGCCCAAGCCTGGAACTGATGCGCGCGGAATCCTATATAAAGTGATACCACGCAGGTGCTCAGGGCCAAGAAAAACGCCTTGAGCCACATTTTCTCCCAACAACCAACCCATGACCACTAGGCATCCCCATCGGCTAGCACACACTGCGCCGCGGCTACTACGCACGTTACCCCGCACACCAAGCCTACTGCCGGCCAACGCGCAGTAAACAAAACCCGGACCTTTTTACTCCCTAGCCTACTCGGTAGACAAAATCAAACTGGATGGCTATGCCGGCATCCCAATCAAAAAAAAAAAAGGGACGAAATCACGTGCGCGCCTTAAAACTGTGCGCCCACTCACCCTCTACTCTAGTCAACCACTCGGCCAATGTAGATTATAGACACTCCTCGCGCTTCGCGCGACATATTTAGACCTTAAATCAAACTTAATTTTGTCACTTGCGAAAACCAGGGTGGATACCCTTGTAAGGGTATTCGCGCCGACAACGTTCCCGCAGCACTGGCAAAAATACACTGCCGTAGCCGTGCAAAACGGGCAGAGCCTCCCCTGCACTGCTACCAAAAACAGTTGCCGCAGCCGCGCAGTGCAGACAACACCCCACCTGTCGAGCGCATCGGCTCCCTCTCCAGCAACATGCAGAAACCAGCCAGCATTCACTCAAGTGAATGCCCCAGCAACACTGCTACAAGTGTGATGCTCCTGGGTGCAGTGCTGGCTTTTATAACCAGTCAAGGGCATGTGGGCAGCTGCCTTGCCCACAGCCAGGCAAAATTCGTCAGAGCTCCCGGCCCTTGATCTAAATCAATGGCCAGGAGCTCTATGCCTTGGTTTCCCCCTTGGGGAGCCAGGGTTATTTGTTCCCTGAAGCACCTGGCCATTTCCCTAGGCCAGGTGCTCTTGGAAATGACGGTACTCAACCATTCCAGGACTGCCTGCTCAACTGAACTAGCGCAGTCCCATCAGCCCCTAGAAGCTTCTAGGGGCTGCACCTGTTCCACGGCCGCGGCCACATTCACGGCCGTTACATTTTTCCTCTCATTTTCCTTCCTTCTTTTTCCTCTTTCTACCCCCTGTATCTTCACTATCCCCGCGGCCACGTACGTGGCCGTTACTACTCTTTCCTTGGGCAGGGGCGGCTCGTTTTGGAAAATGAGCAAACGGAATTGCACGCAGAAATATATCTTTTGCGGGCCACAATATTGACGGTCGACGACAAAATCGCCCATTTGAAACATTCGACCACTTCTTTTTGCCATTACATATCAATGACAATCATTGGGCATTGTCTTACATCGACATTTGTAACCGCACACTGTACTTTTATGACAACTCAAGTTCATATTTTTTCCGTAAGTTGCAACATTGGCTCCATAACCGTGTTGATTTCACCAGTCACCACACAGGCCCTACTAGCCAAACTCAAGGGGTTGTTGCCCCCTGCCGCGCCCGTATCTGGGCCAAAACAGGCGCTGACTTCAAGCGCGCGGCCCTAAGCCCTTTCCTCTCTGTCTCTGTCTCTCTGTCTCTCTCTCTCTCTCTCTCTCTCTCTCTCTCTCTCTCTCTCTCTCTCTGTGTGCATCCGACGGTCGCGACCGTTCATCGCCACCTGAAACCACCCAAGCTGTGTGCAGGGAGTCCCTCGTAACACAAGTACAGGGTCCCAAACCCCATGCCTGAACAAAACCGTGATCGCGCGGTAGATTCATTCGATTTTGCTCATCCAGACTGTTGAGGTCCAGCCTCCTGATGAGTCGGTGAGAGTCCGACGAAACAATCTGGCACATCGTGCCTTATTACGCCCCGTTCGTCAAAACGAACGGGCATAAAAAAAACGAACGAAAAAAAAAATATATATATATATATATATAAATCTAGAAAGAATCTAAAAAAAATCTAAAAGAAAATAATCTAAAAATTTTAAGACAATATCTAAAAACTTGAAGAGAAAAAGAAAAAAGAAACTTACCTAAGAAGAAAAGACTGCCCGTTTTCCGACAGGCGCCTACTGTTTCTCCTAGGGGACACTAAGTCCCCTCACTTCTACCAGCGTCACCTGATGCGTTGTTCAGTTTAGCTTTAGATTTTTTTTTTTCTCTTTTTTTTCTCTTTTTTTTTTTTCTTTTATCCCGTTGGCCCGGCCAATGGTCACTTCTCGTCGCGCTGTATCGCCTAAGTGGCAAAAAAAAAAAAAAAAAAAAAGGAAAGGGTACGACTTACCTCGTGGTGCAGCAATCTCTGCAGAGCCCGTATCTGAGTGCTTATGCGTCCAGATGCGGGCAGGTAAGTTTTTTCTCCCCTTTTTTTTCTCTTTTTTTTTTTTTTTTTTTTTTCAAAAAATCTGGGCTACCAGAGTGGCCCGGGGTCACTTGCCCGGCCGGGCCAAAATAATTAAAAAAAATAAAAATAAATAAAATATTTTTGAATTTTATTTTTTATTTTAAATTAAGTGAAGAATTTCGATGTGACCCTAAGGCAAAAGTTGTTCAGTTTATTTTTCTGCATAACATAGTATTTTTTTCAGATTTTTTTTTTTTTTTTTTTTTTTTTTTTTTTTTTTTTTTTGTTGGGACCTTGCACGGGCTGGCCACCTGGGACCCGGGCGGCCCGGCTGGTAGCCTAGCAAAAAATATAAAAAAACTCATACTTTCTTGAACTATGCGTGTCATCCTCGTACAGGGGTCATGCTCCGCACGGCTGACTTCAGCCGCGCGATCCTGAGATAGCACGACCGAGATCGGTCGCGCCATCGGGCATCATTTCCAATAGGAGCTTTGCCCAGTAGGGCCAGCATACCAGGTTCAATCCCGATATTCGCCGGGTGCAAGTCATGCATGGTAACCTCCTGAGCTAGCTCCTATCACGATAGTGATAGGAGCAACTTTTCTATATGAAGAGCTTCGCCCTTTCCCTATCCCCCATATCGTGGCCTTGCAGGCCGTGCCTGCCTGTGGCCCTGCAGGCCCTGCCTGCCCGTGGCCTTGCCATGGATGGTTGTCCACCACAACTCCGAGGTCACCTAGCGGGTAGGCCTCGACATTGGCCTGCTGGCCCCCCTCGGCTTGAGGTCAACCCCCGCGATCCCGAAAAACTTCGTATTTCTTCCGCGCCACGGCGCGACCGTTCTTTTTAGCCTGCGTAGACCCTGAATCACGCGGCTTAGCAGCCGCGCGACACTATTTTAGGTAGAATAGGTCTAACCCTAGCGTTCCCATGTCCGTACGCCTAAGGGATTTCGACAAAACGAAGCACATCCAATCACTGCCACTACTCTCGGATGCCGCAGACGTCCGGACTAGGGTTCTAAAAAGTTTTTGTTTCTCAGTCATAGGTCAGGTTTGAATAAACTTTTGGCAGACAATCCCATCTCATCAAGTTATGAAGCCCGAATAACCATTCACTAAGTCGGACATCGTCCGACATTTAAAAACACCGGGCAGATACCCTAGTCAGGGTTTTTGCCCCGACAGCATTCCCGAGCCCCATTGAACGACGTCCTCGTCGTTCACCATGAAAATAGAAGTCAGGGTTCTTGCGAAATGATTACAATACATAACAATTTTACAATCTGCTTTAAACTAAGTTGAAGCCTTCTTCCATTGACAACCCACCCAAGAAATTTTTGTTTCTTCGAATGGTACCGGAAACCCTCCGACAAGTTTCAAGGTACATCCATTCAGTTGATACTATCATTTATCCAAAAGAAACAGGATTAACCCCCTGATAGGTCTTTCGAGTCAGGATTAACCCCTTGGCGGGTCTTTCGAATGTATCAACCTCCTGGAGTCGCTCAGACAAAGTGTGAATAATCAAATATATATGTGTGTATATACATACCTATTACTCAATATCACATATTAGCTAAGTAATAATTCATGTCGCGACCATTTTTTTTTTATTTTTTTTTTCCATATAAGTTCTTAAATAGCGCACTGATCAAGACAGGTCTTTTTGTCGCAAGCATACTCTTACAAGGGACAAAGGATAACATCGATCAAGACAGATTTCACTGCCGCAGACAAACTCCTTTGTTTTAGAAGATAATTGTTACACTGATCAAGACGGTTATCCCGCCGCAAATGAACTTTTCTCTCTCTCAGAAGAAAATGTCGATCAAAACAGGTTTCCCTACCACAAACAAGTTCCTCTCCACCTAAAGTTGAGAACAGAACGCTGAGCAAGACAGGTTTCCCTGCGACAGACGAACTACTCTCAATACATCTTTGAAAGAAAATCTGATCAAGACAGATTGCGCTGCCGCAGATATACCCCTCAAAGATCGGAGAAGAACTACGATCAAGACAGGTTGCCCTGCCACAGACGAACTCCTTTATTTTTCATTCAGTGACTAAAATGAAGGAAAACGCAATTTTTGACAGGTTACCCTGCCATAAACGAGTTCCCCTATTAATCTGAGCTGCTCCATGAAATTATCACAGTGAACTTACTATAGTTTATATCATGTAAGATGTTATCGATCTTTCAGTGATATGCATCGAGGAGTGGTGTAATCTTCTTTAAGGGATAACATGTCGACATCAAGCCCCGCTTTAGATTCAAGCCTCACCACATTCCCTCTGATTCCGATGTCGCGAACCCATCTATCGGCTACCTAATAGAGTAGGACAACCCCACCTCCCATAATCGAGGTTAGTAAGACCTTGACTACGAGGATGAGATGACTCTGCTCGACACGAGGTTAGGTCACTACTCCTCCCCTTGTGGTGAACAATAGTCGCCTCTTCTATAAGCAGCGTCTTGATATGATCACAACACCTTTTCAAGTTCCTCTCTTTCAATGATAGTGTAGTCCCTCTTCCTCAAACCACATAGGATCCAGAAGACAACATCCCGCTATGGACCAAGAGCACAGCTCCGGCGCGGACCTCACTACCACCTACAGAGCTCACAGTTTTATCGCACAAGCACCATGGCATGATAAAATCTCAAATACATACATAACACAATACATGTCTTATGGATACAAAATATATAACACACATATTTCTATAATTATCACATCCATAAGACAAGCACATCACTATCCCAGCTAAGAGTCAGGTTGATCTAAAGAAAAGATCCCGTATTCCTGCACTTGTCCATGATGACAAATACACCAACAAATAATACAGAAGTTTCACAAACATAGATCAAAATATTTATGAAATGGTTTCACCCAAAATCTTTTTATGAGAGGTTGAAGAAAAATCATGATCCCACACAAAATTTCAAAGTTCAGTAAAAACAATCGAATCAGAAATTAAACGACTTGTTTTTCGTCGACTTTCGACCCCTTACACATACTTGAAGTTTGTCCGACTCTACCATTACTTTTACACACAATGTTCTTCCAATACTCTTTCCCCCTCTTCGCTCGCTGCCCTTGTCGACCTCGAGACGCTAACTTGGAGGACTCATTCTCCTGAGCAGCTAGCGTTGAGACATAATTTGAACGAACTCTCCTACTCTTTCTACTTAGATCATGTCGATCCATCATTTGTTGTTTGCTTCCTTGCTTTTCTTGCTGATGCTCGTGACATATGCCCTTCCGAATTTCTTTCATTATTCCTTTTACTTCTGAGAGCATTGAGATGAGGGTTGAATCCCTCTTCCTTTTATTATCCTGACATTCCCCCCAGACTGTAGCAAGCGAAGTTGCAAACGAAGGACCTGATTAAAGTTCCCATTCCTGAAATTTGAACGGATCCTTGCCCAATCTGACTCGTCGTTTACCCCACGGATAAGCTCATGCTGCTCTGCCTCAGAGAAATTTGCGAGGAAGGTAAGACATTTCTGTTTATCCGTTAAACTCTGTATTCGACGAGCGGTCCTTTCATAATCAAGAAGAATTTTTTCTTCTACTACGTACACATCCCGTTTGATATTCCTCAAATTCTCTGATGTCGTCAATTTATCCCCAAGCCAAAACTTCTCTAACATAGCATCTTGAAAATCCGCCCATGTTGATGCTTCGACTATTTTCTGGAGGGGTGGGGGGCCGCGCCATGAAACAACGCTAAGGTGCGCTAATTTTGCGTTAACGTAACGATTGGCGCGTACGTAAGTACACGTAGTATTACGGTATTCCCGAGGCGCAATCGTAACGCACACTCTTTTCGCTGGTTTTCTTCATGACGTGTTGAGAAATGTCACGGGCAATACGTTGCACTATTTTGGTGGTGTTTTTCTCTCTTCCGCATGGTATGGAAGATACGACGTTTTCCCCAGGGAAGACCTAGGGGAGGGAATAAGTTGTCCTCCTCTCGTGTTCCCGAGCCTCCGGGCTGAAGACTCCGAGTTGAAGACTCAAGGTAATGACAATATACTGATTAGGGATGTGTTCGTCGGTCTTCGAGACAAGGCATACGACAGGATGAGCAGAGGCCGTGGCCCAGGAGCAATCCTGGATTCATTGGAGTGTCCATTTTTAGAACAATACCTCCTTCAGTTTGTATGCGCAGCTTACTTTATCACGTTGTAATGGTGGATGACGTCCGATATTATTGGTTTGGAATAGCGTAGGCCTCTTCATTTTGCTGGTGTATTATTGGTCAATAGATTAGTGGAGTGTGTTAAATTGTTACGGGATTAGAGCAGTTCTTCGTTTCGTATTTATCTAGGACATATAGTCTTTGGGGAAGGAGAAGGAACATGGAGAGTAACGGAGAAGATTCGGTCCGCCCTCTCCCCCTCCCCCTCCAACCCCCCCGGCCCCTGATCCACCCTCCCCCCCTCTTTCTGAAGCCGAAAAACAGAGAATAAGAACGATATTATCATCATGTTATATCGATGGGTTGTTACCTAAACATGTGGCCCCGACTTCGAACCCCAATAGGGTAGAGGTGGGGGCGGACTATGTCAAAGTGACATTGGACCGGGAGGTCCTTCGAGTTCAGGTGGAATGGTTGAAGGCTCATGTGGTCGCAATTTTGTTTGGGGACGAGACTACTTCGCTCCCCGTCAACGTTAAAAAACGACTCGTGAGACTCTATGAGGATGGCTGGGCGAAAAAACAGATCTATAGCAGCCCCCACTAGGAGAGGGCTATTTCATAATGAGTGTCGCAATCTGGTTACCTATGTTGCTACGTCGAGTCTCGTTGCTTCATTCATGCTGCGGAAAGGGAAGGATATGATCAAATTGGAGGGCAAAGTGTATGATCCCGCTTTCCTCCCTTGGATGAATGATAACCAGTTGCACGACTGGAGACAAGCAATGTGATACCAGTTTTTCTGGATTAGATGCTTGCAAGTTTCGGTTTCTGCCCTCCCTGTGTTGGAGGAAGCAGTAGAAACTGCTTTTGGAACTATTCTCAAATCCTATCCTGCGTTCAAAGAACTGACTGCTCCAGAGTTGTTAAATGTCAGATTTGATCTTACAACGTCGGCTAGGTTTTAGTACAAACCTTATTTAACGATTGATCTTTCGGAATTTGGTTTTGTAGATATCAAGGTTGTTTGTGCTGATACTCCGTGGTGTCCAGACTGCCGGAGATTCTTCCATTCAGCAGATGACGTGGACTGCCCAAAAAACAAGAGGCAGAAAAGCAACCCACAGAAACCGAAAGGCAAAGCACCTGTGGAAGAGGCAAGTGGAAAAGGGAATGACGGGGGTGGGAAGCAAAATGGGAAGACGAGCAAACAGAACAAGGACCCGGTTAACCAATCGAAAGACAAACAACCCGAGGGAAGTCTGAGTGGGCGGAATTCGCACAACAAGGGAAACTTGGGAGACTCAGAATCTTCCAAAGATTGGCACATAGTGGTTTGGCAGGACCAACAGAAGAAGGCTTATGTGCCTAAGGAGACTGGGAACCCCTCCCTGAAGGTTGATCCGAGGCAATGGGTTGGTGAGAAAAACAGCCAGATGAAGGGCAGACCACTGGAAAGACAAACAAGGAAAGGGGAAAGGATAAGGAGGCGGGAGGAAGCAAGCCTGGAGACTATGACAAAGGTCAGAAGCCCCTGGCGGAGGCGGAAGAGGACTGGGTCGGAAAGGAGGTTGAGGAATTGAAAGGGCCTGACGAGCTTGATGAGGAAGAGGAAGATGGGGAGGATGATAGTGAGGCCTTAATCCGCCATCGAGAAACCGGAAAATTGGCAGCAGCTAAATTTTGGGAACCAGGGGTCACAGACTCCGGGAGGAGGGCAAACCCGCCTTCGGAACCTCATCCCGACTCTCGATCAGACCTGGGGCAAACGGAAAAACCACTCACTGAAGTTGTGGACTCGGACAAAGAATCGCGAAAAAACGTGAGATTATTTATACTGAATGAAGATGATCTGCAGGGTGAAGAGAAAGAAATCGAATCGGAAACAGAAGGGCAGATACTTGACGAAGAGGAAATGAGAGAGACAAGGGAAGAGAAGGGGGCAGAAAGTGGAGAGGATTCAGAAGAAGACCTGTTGGGTGTCATGGGAAAGGAACTGGATGGTGGGTTCCAAGCGCAGACAGTGGAGGAAGTTGGAAATAAGGATACCCTAGACTCGGATACTGCCCTCACCACCCCGGTTGCCAGAAGGACCGCATCTATGGATGCCTTTAAAATATATGATAATTCCTTCTATCTAGATTTATCGACCTCTGAGCCTCAGAAGTTAGTGCGCCCCCCCCCCCCTCCTCAGAAACAGAGGGGGGAACTCCCTCCATCTTTGGAGGATCTGGTATCCTCCAGAGAGGGGGAAGGAAGTGGAACGAGGCCATAAGAGGGGTGTCACCCTCAAAAAAGAAGAAAGGGTTAGAGGGTGGGGGGATTGGTTCGTACAGTGAAGACCAAAGTGTGTCGATGGCTGAACTCCCGCCTCTGGACTTAGCCAAAACACGCAAAAAATCCTATCTGCGTCAGACAACACGTAACAGTTGTCCTTTGCAGGGCCAATGAAAACTCTGACAAAAACTGATAAAGAAAAAGGGTCAATGAATAACTTTCTTGTCCCACTCATCTTCTCTGACACGCCACTGGGCACTATGGTACTGACCAGAATTATGGTTGATGAAGCGTTGGAAACTCTGGTGATACACGTCAACTCCCCTCCTACAGAGGGAGAGGTGCTAGACCTGACTCAACAGAAAAATTTCCCAGAATTAAATAATCATTTTATATTAAAATTACATTCTAAATTTTAAATTTTCGTTCCATCTTAAAAAATGTCATTCCAATTTTAAAATTTTCCTTCTTACTTGAAAACTTTCCTTCCAAAAATGGGGTATCCCTTCTTATTTGAACTGCATGCTAGAGATGAAATGGAAGTCTGGACGAGTTTATGAAATATTTTAATTGGATTGTCATTCTAAGTAAACATTTTCAGTCATAAATAGGTTAATCCAATTTAAATTAGAAGATATTTGTTGTAGTAGAATGAAAGTTTAATTAAAACATTTCATAAACTCGTCCAGACTTTCATTCCATCTTGAACAAATAGATGTAGTTAGAAAGGAAAACTCATATTTAGACGGGAACTTATCAAATAAAACAGGAAATTTTAGAATTGGACGAACATTGGAATGATAATTTATAAATTTGAAGGATTTTTTTTTTAAGAATGTTTTTTCAACTTCCATTTCTCGTGGGAATTTTTATGTTGCTAAACGTCATGTCCTTAACCACACCGGATCAGTCTCCATTTTACCAACAATGAAGATAAGTCGTTACTTATCCCTAAAGAACGAAGCCCCACCGCTGATCGATCAGAGGTGATTGCCTCTTTGCGTCTCTCGCCGACACACATTGGACAGGTGGTGGCTGATCGGATTAAGCACATTGGGATGTCCACACGCCTTTCGAGAGACCAAGTCTCCCAGATGTTACTCGCAGTACGTAACCTGGGAGTTGGCCTCAACTTTAACAAGGATCTGGCCCAGGGAAGCTCAGACCCAGACTGCCGAATCCAACATGTAGGCGAGAAGAAACCAGATGGTTCTTCCGCCTAAAATTCGGGCTGCCTCATGGAATATTCGCGGTCTAGGAGAAACAACCAATAGATTCAAGAGATCACGCCTAAGGGCGTGGGTTCATAAATCGAATGTTCATATCTTAGGTTTTCAAGAGACTAAATTAGATAATGAGAAGTTATCAGGGGCTGTTGCATTGTGGGATGGGCCTCAAATATGGTCTTCGTCCGAAGGCTCTAAGAGAGGGGTCGCGGTCGTTATTCAAAAGGATCTGGAAGTCACAGTTTTGGATTCATATGCTGATGCGTGGGAAAAAGTGACTTGGATAAAGTTTCTGATTGGAACAGAAGAATGGGCGGCAATGTCGGTTTATGCGTCCGTTGAATATAATTTAAGAATCGATTTTTTAGCCAACCTCCCGACTTTTATTCCCGACACAAAAAACTTGATCATGCTTGAAGACTGAAACACGATGCTGGTCCCAGGCTTGGAATCCCTCTCTAACAGACCTGCAAGGACAGACTCAGACATGTTGAGATCCTTTATGGACTCACAGGCCCTGAGTGACGTATACAGAACCCTGAACCCAGAGTCTAATGGGTTCACCTGGTACGGGCCACGGCCCTCCAAATCCAAGGAGGCCCCACGGTGTCACCTGGATGCAATTCTGGCTTGGGGTGCCCCATGGGACAGATGTTGTTGGTCTGATTTAGATGGGATTCATCGGTTGGACCACTACCTTGTTCTGATGGATGTGGTAGCCCAGGATATAATAGAGAAGGAGAGGCCGCCCTTTAGGCTGAACATAAACATACTTAAGGATGAGGGGATTAAAGAGTGGATTATGGACCAAATAAAATGTTGGAAAAAAATTAAAGATTTATTCCCCGACGTCTATACTTGGGCGGAAGGGGGCATCAACATAGTGAGAGCAGCATTAATTAACTTCTCAAGAATGAGAGTAGCTAACCGTAACTGGAAGGAACAAAAACTCCAAAAGATAATCTAAGAAGCGGAAACCAAAATGGGAGGCGACCCCTTCACGGAATATTTCTGGTCCGAAAAAAGACGATTGGCAATCTTGGAATTGGAAAGACTAGAAGTATCAAAACAAGCAGAGTGGTTGGAATGGCTGAGGATTCGCGGAATAGTAGGGTATGACCGTATGACCAAACTCTCCTTTCGCTCACTAGTCCTCAGACTTTCCAAATCCCTTATTCGGGAGTTAGCGCATCCATTTAACAATAATCTGAACACTTCTTCGAACCTAACCACCATGTGCTCACACGCTTTTGACTACTTCAGTGACATCGTGTCGACAAGGAGGCCTTTTGACGCTTCGGAACTGGATTTGTCTAGCTTTTGCACATTCTGGAATAAATCGAGAACCAAACTTTCAACAGGGATGAAACATGCCCTGGAAGAACCATTTTCTGTGGGAGAGATAGCCAAAGCAGCAAAACGAATGGCAAAAGGGAAATGCCCGGGTCTTGACGGCCTACCAGTGGAGCTTTATGTCGAATGTTGGGATTCCTTTGGCCCCCTTCTATGTGAAACCTACAATGAAGTGAGGGAAGTGGGTTGTCTTCCTAAGAGTTTTTCAAAAGGCGTCATCTCTCTAATCTATAAAAAAGGAAATAAGGCCGAAGTTCGCAATTATAGACCAATTTCCGTATTCAATGTGGTTTATAAAATCCTGGTCAAGGCCTTGGCTATCAGATTGGCAATTTTTTTTCCGAAAATAGTCGGGCCTGAGCAAGGGGCCGTTGTGAAGGGCCGTAACATTTTTGATAATATTCTGGCTGCAATTCAAGCTATTGAAATAATTGCTGCGGAGAAAAGAAATGTCGCGGTCCTCCTCCTTGACATGGAGATGACCTATGACAGGGTAGGTTGGTCTTTCATGTTTACAACGCTTAAAGTAATGAACTTTGGCCAGGTTTTCCAGAAGTATGTTAGAGCTTTGTATGTCGGAGCGTCATCAGTGGTCTCAGTGAACGGTAGATTATCAAAGGACTTCTCCCTTACTCGATCTTTACGCCAGGGATGTCCCTTGGCTCCACTGTTATTTGTCATACACCTGGAGATTCTCTTAGACAATATCGAACATAATCCGGATATTAAAGGGCTTGAGCTCTCTCGGACGATCACTTGGAAGGGGGGTGCAATAGCTGATGATCTTACAATAGCGTGTGAGAACTCGACAAACTCCTTCACTCACCTCAGACAAGTCTTGGATGAGCATTGCCTTCTTTCTGAGGCCGCAATTAACTGGGATAAATCTTCCTTTCTACTACCGACTCCGTATAATATATGCATAGATTGGGGCTTGTTGGAGGTTAATTTAGAGGAATCTGAACATCTCTTAGGCATTCAAGTACCTTTAGCAAACTGCGCATCCAAACAGGATAAAATACTGCAAGAAAAGGTCTGTGCCAGAATATATGGTTGGGTTAGGAATCATAAATTGTTGATTTTTGGAAGGGCGATGGTTATGGTTTCGGCGGTTTTCTCAATCCTCTGGTTCCCGCTGGCTGTTCATGCCTTGGGGGATAAAGCTTATGCAGCAGTAAAGCAGGCTGCTGCACGATATCTGTGGAAACCTTCGGTGTTGAAACATCAAGGATATATAGTTAAGGCTGCATGAAATCTTATCTGTCTCCCCAGAATAGAAGGGGGTTTGGGGCTGCTGGACCCAAAAGATCAAAACTTTGCTCTACTGTGCAAATGGATGATTAAAGCGATTTTTGATACGGACAAAAAACAGTGGAAGAGCTTGAATGAATATATCCTGAGGAAGGAATTTGAAATTTCCGACCAAGTTAACATTTTGTAATGCTTAATTTTGTCTAATCTGGCAGTCAGGAAAGTCAAATCCAGGGTTTGGGCAGGGATTTTATCTGCCTGGAATAAGCTGAGACCAGAGCCCTTGAGGGCTCCAACTACAAAAATGGAGGTTTTGATTCAATGTTTATTCGATAACTCATTAATTAAGCTCCCCTCGGGGACCCCCGTGTCTACTGGCTCCAAGTCTGGGGATTTTGGTAAGTCCCGGTTAACCAAGGGGATATTCCTGATTGAACATATTTGGGATGCTCAGACCCAGGACTGGATCTCACTAGCCAAACTTAGGAAAAAATTTCCCAGACTGCATAAAGTAGAGGAAAACTACAACAAACTGTTAAAGGTCATACCGTCACATTGGAGATCCATCATTCTGGATACTACAGAATATGGTATGGGGGCTTGGTTGAAACACCCATCAGATCCCCACAGGGTTATCAGGATCTTGGGGCCTGACCTAGCCAATGGATTGAATGTGGAGCAGTGGGTGATTGGTAGGGAAGTCAAGCTAGGTTGGTCTCTCTCCATAGAGGATGAAACTATTCTGAATACTTCTGTGGATTTGGTGGAGGTCAGGGTGCTGTATGTTCCCTCACTCCCTAAGCAACAGGTAGTGTTGTTGAGAGGTGTGGCCCAAGATTACATAGTTGACCTAGTGCTGTATGGATGGAAGGGTAGGAGGGATATCTGTCATCCACTCATCACATACTCTTCCAAAATAGGCTTCTCCTATCTCAGGTAAAAAAAAGCTCAACCCTTGGTAGTGGCAAGCCGCAGATTCAAAAAAACTTCCGGGGAGGATCGGACAATGCCATACTTTCACATGCTTTGGAAGACCTTAAAAAACATTCCATCTCAATGGCAGGCGAGCCTGATGTGGATGCAATCCCTGGGTCTCACTGCGTCTGCTCAGTGGATGAGTGTCAGAGGACTGCATTTGGATACAACCTGTAAAAGGTGCCATACCATGAAAGAATCAGACATCCATATATGGCTGGTTTGTCCGCTTTCTGCAGAAATATGGAACAAGTAGAAACTCCAATGGGAGGATGCAGTAGGGGCAAGGTGGAAATGGACGGATGAATGAATACTAGCCGCTTCCCCGCCAGATGGGAAGCAGTGGAAGGACGACTGGGCCTACGTGGCCCTAGTGTGTCAGGGTATAGTTATGGATGTTATATGGAAAGCAAGGAATACTGCAGTGTTCAGAAACCAGAGTACCCACTTTCATCAGCAGAGATCCCTGGTGAAACAGATGCTGAGACTCACCATACTCTCAGATTGGTAGAGGAGCCTAATGAGAGGGGGCAGAGGGAGTGGGCGGTTTCGCAAGACATGGACAAAGGAAAACTTTCTGGCTTCAGTAACGGACGATGGAAAAGTGGAGATAGTCAGGTGGCTGACTTAAATAAGACACTCCATTGAACGAGAGCTCATCAACTGGCCAAGGGCCCGACTTAGGCCAAATGGAGGAGCCGACTTGCTTCTGCCTCGAATCATTCCCTGGTTTAGGGTCATCAAGCCCGTCTGTGCTTTGTCTGTTCGTGATATGTTTCTAGATTACCTTATGTCTTTTATAAGGGACTTGAGCCCCCCAACAATAAAGAGCTTTGTTGATAAGATACGCGATCCAAACCTGGTTTGTTCTAGCTGGTGAAGGTCAAGGTCTTGATTTTTAGAAGTAATTGGGTGTGCGGAGGCTAGGATGAGCTAGCCTGTATTTGGTAGCTCAACTTTGATTTTGATTTGTGCTTCAAGATGGATTTTGGGAAGTTGTTTTTTTTTTTTTTTTTTTTTTTTTCCAGTTCAATTACCGGGGACAGGCGACTACCGGGCAGGCTGTTGGAGAGTCTGTTCGGTTGGGGCCTGCACAGTTCGATGGCTCCAGTCTATTGGTGGGGAGCGTCACCTGTTGGAAAACGGGTCCAACGTCTCTCCTCTCAAATATCAATTCACAATAAGGTTTCATGATCACAGAACTGACTCAATACTGACTCAATAGACCTCTTCACCACATAGGCGCCAGAAACAACTTGATCCCCTGGTCTACGAGATATCCCCTAATCCCATACTCAGCGAGGCAGACGCAAGGTGTGATATTTTACTAAAGCCCCAAAATGCTGTGACTTGGGCCGGTACTACTATAATATGCTGAATCTGAAAACCGCCAGGCTACGGGGGCCTTGGCCCCATCAGCCATGGTTCAATGATGATGCCTGCATCCTTGGTCTTAATCATTCTGACGTTCTGTCCCCATGTCTCGAAGAAGTGGTCTATGGCTGCTCTTTTGCTCAACGCACATCTGGTTCTCCTCCAGTCAACCCAAATCAGGGACCGTATCCCATCCAACACCATGTTCATGATGCTGAGATCCGAATAGAACCTGGAGCGGAAAACTCTGCCGTTTCGGATTTTCCATATAACCTGCATGATGACCGCTCTGCAAGCTTGGGCCACGTACACCCATTCTCTACCGACTTTCTCCTCATTCTGCAGAATGCCTTCAACCACGAAAGCCTCCTCCCACAGCACCCGATGCTCTGCGTACTTTTGCCATAGCTTCGTCCACCACACCCAGATTCTTTTGGATTCAATACAACCCCACCATAGGTGCGTGGCTGATTCTTCCATCTTCCGGCATCTCAGACAATTACTATCCAATGGTAACCTATTCAAAGATAGCCACTTGGTTGTGGGCACAATCCTGTGGGATTGAAGCCAAGCCAGACTTCTCATCTTAGCGGACGGGATCTGTTTCAGATTGTGCCACAATTTCCTAAGTTTAGCGGAGTTGACTCTCCCAATCACGGTTGATCTCTCTGCAGACTCAATCTGCCAGCGATTGCAGACCCCTAGTGGAAGGGACCATGACTTGGTCTGCATCCTATAACCCACTGCGGGTTGGTAGTCCAGGAGACCGACCTGTTGCACCGGTTCGAACATAGCCCATCCCCAGTGCAACGGTAAAGCTTGTAGCGTGTCGACTGCCTACGTGTCCATAGGCCAGAAAAAAATTGTCCTGTCTTTGCTTACTGTCTTCGAACAGACTATTATGGATTTGACCTGTCTCAGTTCTAGTACTGTTTCCTCTGTCTCGAATAGGGCACCGTAGGGATCATTCCCATCTTCTTCTCTGATATAAGGCGTAGCAACCGCGTGGTAACGGTCCTGGTCCAAGATCATATGGACCTTAAGAACTTCAGGGTGTCCGTCATTGCCAATTCTAGCTACCCACTGCCCTTCGTAGGCAGGCAACGACTGTTGTAAGATCTGCTTCCACCTCAAGGGGAGGCTGTCGATGATCTCGTCTACCCGATCCTGTACTCCCCTCAAGTGGTGTAGTTTAGAGCGTATCTCCACGGGGGATTTCCACTGTGCCCGATCCGAATCCCAAAGATCTGAGACCCTGGCTACTCCCCTTTGAATCCAGGATCTGCCAAACTGGCCCGGGATATCTGCAGCGGACCAAGGGAGGCCGGACGAATTTCTGACGCAGACATTTTCAAATAGGTGCTGAGCCATGATTTCTTCTTTGGTCACAGGTTCCTTGATTTGTGAGGGCATAACGAGTGACCAAGCCTCGAGAATGCCTTTCCAAATCGGGGACCTGATTGTACCCTTGAGCATGGAGGGCGTGAGGAGGGCAACCCCGACATCCTCCCTGCGACTAAGGCCTCAATGCTTCATTAAAATACCCACTGCCCATTCCACCCAGGGGTGGGAGGAGCGTTCTGTGAGTAGCTTAATGACCCACCTAGCCAGTAGTGCATTAACCTGCAGTTTTGGATCTTTGATACCTAGCCCCCCATCTGATTTGTCTCCCACCACTTTCTTCCATGCTAACTTGGCAATGTATCCCACTTCCTCCTCGTCTATACCTTTCCATAGGTATTTAGTGGACAGTGATCTGATCTTCCCGTAGGTTTTAGGTTCACGGCTCCTGATCGAGCCCGAATACCAAATGGGTGAAAAGACCGAAGTGTTAAGGAACAGCGCCCTACCCATGATCGATATACCTTTGGCTTTGACCATGGAGCTCAGCCTGGAGATGACTTTACGCTCCACCAAGGTGCTGGCCTTGCCGTCCATCATGCTTACCTGTATGTCCAAAAAACGCTCACATTCTCCTGTAGGCAACGTTTTAGCCCCCAATCCACAGACAGTTGTGCATCAACATTTACAATTGCAACAGACTTTGGCCAATTCACAAGGGCTTAAGAGAATCTTGAATACAAGTCCAAACAGTTCTTCAATGCCCCTAGGGATTCCTTGGAGTTAACAGATAATGCAAAAAGGTCATCCGCCATGGCGGAGGCCTTACACTGACCACCATTGGGCAAGCTGAGGCCCTGAACGTCTGGACAGTTCCTAATCAAAGAGAGAAGAACCTCCATCTGGATAACAAAGAGCATAGGGGCCAATGGGCACCCTTGGCGGAGAGAGCGAGTAAGCCTAAAGGGGGTAGAGAGCTCACCATTGACCATCACCCTGCCCACTCCCTTTGTATAGAGGGCTCTGACCCATTTAGTAAAGCACTCTCCGAATCCCGCCTTGTCCAACGTGTCCATCACGAAGCCCCAATTAACCCTATCGTAGGCCTTCTCTAGGTCCAATAATAGGGCTGCCACCTCAGGCTGGTCTTCCTTCATGCATTCTAGGGCTTCAATAGTGAGCATAATATTATGTAGGATACTCCTATTCTGAACGAAACCTGCCTGTTCTACACTCACCAGAAGCGGCAGATACCGCTTAAGTCTGTTGGCGAGAGTTTTAGCTAGGATTTTGTAAGACGTGTTCGAAAGGGAAATTGGTCTCCAATTGCGGATATTTTTTATTGTCTCCTTTCTTGTACAGTAGTGAAATCACTCTCATCCTCATGTCATCCCTTAGATCATGACCATAAAGGATGCCATCATAGATTTTTACTAGGACCGGGCCCAGGGTTTTCCAAAAAAGGCTGTACTATTCAATTGGGAGGCCGTCAGTACCGAGGCATTTGCCTTTCTTCATACACTTTACAGTCTGAGAGAGTTCCTCCAGAGTAATGGGTCGGTCCAGATCCAACTTCCCTTTGGGGGGAAGGCGGGCCTTGTATGTACTCCACATGGACTCTTGGAGCGCATTGTCCCCTGGGTCTGGGCACTCGGGTCTAGAGGAAGTCAAAATGTCCTTGAAATAGAGGCGGGAGTACTCAAGAATGGTCCTGGTATCCCTAGCCCTGGGCTCAAAGGCATCAAAGAGGTGATCCAACTCGATAATGATGGAGGAGCCTTTGCGGGCCGAGATTCTCTTAAAGTTCTCCTTGGTCATCCGGTCCCCCACATCCAACCACTTAATCCTTGCGCGCTCCGCCCATATTCTTTATTTCTCGATCAATAAGTTATCTAGTTTATCTTTCCAATAATTGAGTTGAGCAAACCAAAAGGCCGCAAACTTGGGCTCCAAGTCCATCTTGGAATCGGCCCACTCAATCTGACACAGGCATTGCTCTTCTGTCAATCAACGGGCACGTGCTTTGATCTGGGATGCAAAACTGAAATTAACCACTGCCAATCTGTTAGCTGCCTCCAGCCAATCGTTGTCTGAATCGTAGAAATGGGAGAGCGATTTGAGTTTGGTTAATGAGGTATGCACAAACTTCACCAAACCGGGGTCTCTAAGGATGTCAGTGTTCAGTTTGTAATACCCCTTACCCCTTGAGATATAACCGTTGAGGACGAAGGTAGCTAACACTGGCCTGTGGCCTGATAGAGAGTCATAAGGCATGGGTGTCTCCATAACCTAATCCACAACTTTGTCTCTGATTAGGAAGAAGTTCAATCTTAACTTAGCAAAAGTCTTGTCCTGTCTAGGGGTATGCGAAGTCCAAGTGTAGCGTTTAGTCTTTGGATGCAGCATCTTGAAAGGGTCGACCAAACCCAAATTGTCCATCATATCCCCCAGGGCAAGAGAGTCATTCCTGATTGGATCCCCCACTGAAGAATCCAAGCCTGGGTCCAAGATTGTGTTACAGTCCCCACCCATGACCATATTGTGATTGGACGGGATGACCTTGGGAAGCATCTCAAAGAATTGAATCTTCTCTCTCCTATCAACCGGGGCATACACCGAGACAAAAGTCCACTCTATTTCTTCGATGAGGGCAGTGATCCAAGCCCACCGGCCCAAAGAGTCGGAAAACCCATCAACGATTTTAAAATTCAAGTGTTTGTGTACTAAAATTGTTGCGCCCCCCTTAGTCCCATCTGCAGGAGCCCAAAACTGAGGGCCCTGACACTTCCATTTAACTTCTTCAATTTTGTTCTCGTTCAGTTTAGTCTCCTGGAGAAGGATAACGTGGACCCCATGTTGATGAATCCACGACCTCAGCCTGACCCACTTGAACTTACCGTTCTCATCACCCAGGCCCCTGACGTTCCAGGAGGCTATTCTGATTTTATTCATTAGTCAACGAACACCCTTTTTCTTGGATCAGGGAGAAATCATCTGGGGGAAAAACAGAGATTGTCTCTCCTTCAGCGGTACCCACAGTCACTACTATGGATGAACTCGTGACCGGGGGTAGTTGTGTGGGGAGCGAGGTTGAGGCCAAGCCCACCGTCTTCCTCTTCCTGTCCTCCCCTGAGTCCCCTTTGCCCTGCCAGAGGGAGGATAACAGTTTGTCAAAATGATCAGAAAAAAAATTATAGTCAGTGGGTAATTGCTGGTTATATTCTAACAGTACATCCCCATAAATCCCTTCCGCGGTATACACCATTTGCGCGTGAAGGAGATTTTCATCCTTCACCCACTCAAGCGGACACCATACCCCCTTGTCGAGTGTAAGGTGAGTCAAGTCACTCTCACTCGGCTGCACATCAAAGGGGGTTACAAACAGTTGTACCCTGTTGTTGTTCTTACCTGTTCTTGTTATCCTTCTGCAACCCATGCCTGGGATCGATCTCACCGAGGCGTTCATGCCCAAGTAATTTCTGACCTTGGCCAACATGATCGCTTGCGTAGGGTTGCTTTCCACAGAGCATGGGGTGATTAGCTTTATGCTGGTACCTATGCTATATGTCAAGAATTGTATGCCCTCCGGATATTTCCTACAAATAATGGGGATCAGATATTTGGACCCATGCTGTTTGCTGGGCCCTTGACTCGCACTGGGGTGCTGGGTTTTCTGGTTCTTCGCTGTCTACCCGGGGAAAGTGTTCTACCCCTTTTTTCCTTGGAGGGGTGTTCCTCATCAGTAGATTCCCCAGATTCCCCTGAGAGATCCGGAGTGGACACCGGGGGCCACTTGGAGAAGGTGGGGGGGGGCAGGTTCCCACCCCACTTGCCACCTCTCCTTCCATCAGACCTAGAGTTGACTGGTGGGAAAGAACAACACCAACTATGGTGTGGGGGGTCAATGCTGTTGTGTGGTCTGAGTCAGAACTGCGCTTCGATGAGAGGCTGTTTGTCATCGTGGTGTGCATGTTGACCAGCGCTGCACCTGAGAGGGAGCCTGATAGACTTCCTAATTTAGACCCTGGATCCACAAACATTTCTGTTTTCGTGATGATCGACCCCTGTTGCGGCTCATTCAGTTGTGTACAATTAGACAGCAGACCACTGTCTGGTCCAACCATGGTGGAGACCTTTCCTTCCCCCGGATTGGTTACAGCAGTAGTACTAGGTTCCGGGCCAGGATTAATTTTCTGGGATACAACCGTACCTACTCCATTGGACGCACCGGATTTATCTGACGCTTTGAGGGGGCCCGGACTAACTGTCTGTGCGTCCTCACTATGATCGGACATGATCCTTGGCTGTATCTCGAGTTGAGCTCCTTGCTGTCTTTCCTTTGGTGACTTCTCCTGAACCGGAGAAGGAGTGAGAAGATCACTAGTGGCAGAACCAGCTTCTACTGTGTCCATTTTCTCGAGTAGGGGGTTTTCCTTCAGTGCAATGGTTGACTTCTCTGTAGTCTTGAGGGAAGAGGGGGGGACTGAAGGGGGGGGGGGGGGGGGGGGGGGGGGGGGGGGGGGGGGGGGGGGGGGGGGGGGGGGGGGGGGGGGGGGGGGGGGGGGGGGTGGGGACATGGGCCGGGGGGGGGTTAGAAGGTGAGGGAGAGTGTCTCAAAGCTACAGTCCCTGTGGTGGTTCCAGGTGCAGAAGGACGAGGAGTCGTGGGCCCTTGGGGTGTAGGCCCGGTGATCTGGATCTGAATTGGGTGGGAACTCCTCCTAACGGACTGGGAGATCGTGCTGTTTCCAGCATTGTTCGAGTCTCCCACCTGATCAGCTAATGAGTTGGCTGACAAACCTCCCCCCCTGGTCTGTTCTCCCTAGGCTCTCCCGAAGACAAAGGGGGGGTGTGCACTCCCTGTTCGCGGACCGTTGATTGCCGGTGGACCAGAAAAAGGGGGGCCTGCTGGCGGGGGGCACTGAGCCCGCGGGATCCATCCTGCTCCAGCACTCAGCCCTCCCCTTGCCCTAACTGCAGTCAGTCCTCTTTCTTGTTCACCGTTGAGTGCCTGCCCTGTCTTACGCTGCGAGATGTTTATCTCAATTGTCTGGGGACAACTCTCGGGCCTGTGTCCGTACTCATGACACATAGAGCACCAATCTGTCAACAGAGACACCACTTGTATTCTAATAACAGAACCGTTGGCCTGTGGCCGGTTCAAGAAACCTGGTACCCTGTCCCTTCTATCCCGGGGGATGTTGAACTTCACATTGTTCAACTTCAGAGCCTCATCATATCTCTCCAGGGGGAACTGTTTGCAGACTTTGCCCACCGCGAATTGAATCTGCGATCTAACGAACGGAACAGCGAGCCATGAGACCCTCAACGCCATGATCCAAATCTTACTGACCTCGTTTTCTACTTTAGCTGTCTGTATTTCCTCAGGGGACAACCATTTTTGGAAGTTGAGCTTGTAAGTCGTGCCATCGATTTTTAGCTTATGACTCTTCATGCTCAGCATAAGGTCGATGATTTTCTTATCCCGGGGGAAGTAAGACATTACATTCCTTCCCTCCTGGTGCACCCTCCCCCTCTCTTTGTGGTGTAAGCTTTGCAGCAAGATAGAGTCCTCAAAGCTCCAGATGCATTGTTCTTTTCTCTTTGCTGATACGGACTTGAACTTGCCTTCAAAAAAAACCACTACTGCGTGGTCTCTCATCCAGTCTTTCTGAGCCTGCTCTACGATAGGGGGGACAGTCATAGTAACTGAATCCCCATCCCGTTTGAAGGTGGCGAATTTGGACATGTCCGGTATGACCAGTCTATCAAAACATCTGTCTAGCAAAATCCTGACTTCCTCAACTATTTTTGTGTCTGTTCTGCCCGCAAGTGGATCTCCTTGTTCAGTCTGCCTTTCCCTCTCATCCTCATCTATCTCTGCCTCTTGGTCACTATCCGACTCACTGTCTACCGGCCACCACTCGCAGGGAGGGGCGGCTCGACTTTGATTCCGAACCTCATCTCGATCCGTGAATATCCGCTCCACGAATCCAGCCGATCTGTTCCAGGGACCAGCAAGTCTACCATGTCTACCCCCCAAACCTCTACCCCTCGCAGCCTGTTTGTCCCTTCCCACCTCACCTTGTGGGGCCAGGGGCCGCTGGGGCCCTTCCACCGGCTTTCGGGTTAGCAGAAGGACCTGCTGAACTATCATTTCCCAAAGTTGTCCGTGCTGCCCAGAATGGCGTGAATTTGTCCCATGCTAAGCCCGGAATCCCCATATCACCACTACCTCCGTCCCCCTGATCCATAACCTGATCCAGATCTGTGGCAGGAGAGTGTAACTCCATGTCTGAGTTATCCACTCGGAGCATGGTTAGGCCACTTTGACGTAGAGAAACCAAAGCAGTAAATTAAAGGACCAAATAGTTTGAAAAATGCTGGTATATTACCGAGATAGACACGAGGGGGGGATCGCAAGGAATCAGCAGAGGGGAGGCAAGGCTCGCCCTGCAAGTATTCAGTCTTCAAGTGAGATGTCACCCGCCGCAACGGGCTATCCTTGCTTTGCGGGTAGATCAATGGTGAACGACCACACCATTCTCGAGGGGAGCTTACCGGTGGAATGAGCTGCTAGCCTATGGATGTAACACGTTAACTGTCGGCGGGTTAGCTATGTGACGTACCGGAAAACTGGGGGATTAGAAAAGTTCCGATGAAGAGCGGTGCCAGAAGAACTTTGCTTGGAATGAAATGGGGGAAGGGAAAGAAGGGAGAGAAGTCTTCGGGAGGGACGGCGAGACGGAGCGTTGCGCCAGGAATATTCGGGGATGCTGATGCGAAAGACGGGCAGGGGGAAGGGGGAGCTACAACGAACTGAAAAGATTGAAGATACCTCAGCCTGTCGACTGAGACTGCAGAGTGAGAAAGCAAGTAAAGACCTTTGATGGGGTGATACTTTGGACCTCACGAGCCGTTACTAATCAAGCCCGAGGTTACGAAGCGCAAATAGAAGTAAGAGGGAGGGGAGAGGGGGATAGGGGGACAAGAGAAAGGGGAGAAGGCCAGCTAGGGTTAGGGAGTGATGTGAGGTGAAGCGCGACTTAAAAGCTGGTAACGATCTGATTGTTTGTGCGTTCCGAATGTTTGTGCGTTTGTGCGTTCGTGGTGGAATGTGAGTAAGCGTACGAGCTGGGACGCGGTTGTTGGTCACGGCTGCTGGGTGGAGGCTGCTGGATGAAAAAACACGGACAAGGCGCACAGGGAAGGGGCGAACGATGCGGGTATAATATCGATGGAGAAGCGAACAGACATGGATCCTGCGAGACGGCGGGCGTTTAAGAGAGGAGATTGTGTCTTGATGGTAGGTGCCCTGGGGAGACTGGGGTATGATAGTGAAGGAGCGAAGGCGACTTTGAAGAGACGAGGCGTTCTTTGCCCTTCGTCGTGACTTTTCAAGTGAAGGTCGTGTAAACAATATGTTTTCTCAAAAAAACGGCTGAGTGAGTGACGAGCCTATACCTAGATTCTGCGTAGATCCTTAGGCTGTCGATACGGGCTTGGTAAAACAAAACACAAGGGTTCGAAGAACCAGGGCAAACGGGCGAACGAGTGAGAACCTCCTCTATCGGACTCTAGCACCTACCAGCCTTCTAACGGGGCGGGGCCCCCTCTTTAATCGAAAAAAGGAAACTGGACGAACTTACGGACGGGGCCAAATCTACGCAAAAGCAAACGCAAAAGCCGGTATGACACCCCCTTCGATCAAGAGTAGAGGTAGATTCGTTTCTCAACAAAAAAAGCGGCTAAGTGAGTGACGAGCCTATACCTAGATTCTACGTAGATCTTTAGGCTGTCGATACGGGCTTGGTAAAACCAAGCACAAGGGTTCGAAGAACTAGAGCCACAAGTAAGCGCGGCCAGGGCCAATCTACGCAAAGTCGGTATAACACCCCCTGCGATCAAAAGTACAGGTAGATTTGGCCCAAGGAGGGAAAGCCACAAGTAAGTGCGGCCAGGGCCCAATCTACGCAAAAGTCGATATGACACCCCCTTCGATCAAGAGTACAGGTAGGTTCGGCCCAAGGATGGAAATATACCAAGCTTCCTGCTTTCAGCACCTCGGCCTGTACACTCGATTACGGCCTCACACCGAAAACCTTGTCGACTCGCCCTAAAAAAACGAAATCACACCCCCCTGCGTCCCTACTAAGCAACCTAGGGCCGTAACTCCGCCCACTAAAATCGGGTCTTGAGATCCATATTTATTTATTCCGAGAGTGTATGGAACCGGAATCCAACGGATTGTGTTGCCGAAATCGGAAAGAAGGATATCGTGAGACAAAACAACAAAACTCAAGATCCAGACTGTACTAAGATTGCAATACTAATCGCCGGAGATACTCACACGTTCCCCCCGACACCGGAATCTGTAGAATAGGAGGTATAGACAAACTCTACGACCGTAGGGCTTTGAGTTTATATGACTAGAATGCATACAGACAAAAAGAGGGGTAAGTTCGGAAAGAATCCCCTGTCACTGGCCATGTCTGAAAGCAAGTAAATCAACACACCACATGTCTGGGGATATTGGGAACCGAATGTATACCTCTCTGAAGCCGCTTGAAATCCCGACCTCCAGGCGTCCGCAAACTTCATCAGCACAAAGCCGGGAACTTCTTCGTTCTCCTGCTCCGATGGACCTTCTGGGCCCACCTGCCCAGAAGCGGACCGAATACTCGCTAGTGCCCCGACTACAGTCTGAACCAGCCGCAAAGCTCTGCAAATGCTGTCGCCGCCACCAACCAGCGGGCGACCCCATATCATGTCCACCTGGAACCAACTTGGCTAGGTCGCTCCGGCATATCGCCCCTCCGAGAAAGCCCGTACCTTCCCTTCACAATAGGAGGGAAGCAGGTTCCATGGGAAGCTCGCTGACACTACAGCGATCTTCGGTTCGAAAGTTTCAGGAAAATATCTTGAAAGACTAAAACAAACTCCGCCGACCCTAACTGCACAACCCTGCCACTCCACTTCCCCGGGACAAGTTCATGTCAACCGTGCTCGGGCTCCTAGTCGAGCCCGACAGCTGTGTAACTCGCCTTCCCCGTGCTAAGCGCCCCGGGGCATGACGATAGAACTCCGCGATGGCAAGCATGAAACCCTAAACGATAACGCGCTACGCGTCGCCGGAATTGAGCGCTACGGCGCCACCTCCAACTTCGTCCCCAAACCTTGTTTTTTTTTTTTTTGAATGGGACGCTGGGCCCGGTTTCCAGCAGGTTTTTAGTATAGATCGATTGGTTAGTGCAAAAAAAAAAAAGAGAAAAAAAGAAAAAAAAAGACTTGAAGAGAAAAAGGAAAAAGAACCTTACCTCAGAAGAAAAGGTTGCCCGTTTTCCGACGGGCGCCTATTGTTCCTCCTAGGGGACACTAAGTCCCCGCACTTCTACCAGCGCCACCTGTTGCGTCGTTCGGTTTAGCTTAATTTTTTTTTTTCTTTTTTTCTTTTTCTTTTATCCCGTTGGTCCGGCCAACGGTCACTTCTCGTCGCGCCGTATCGCCCAAGTGGCAAAAAAAAAAAAAAAAAAAAAAAAAAAAGGAAAGGGCACGACTTACCTCGTGGTGCAACAATCTTTGCAGAGCCCGTATTTGGGTGCTTATGCATCCAGATGGGGGCAGTTAAGTTTTTTCTCCCCTTTTTTTTTTCCCAAAAAATATAAAAAAACTCATACTTTCTCGATCTATGCGTGTCATCCTCGCACAGGGGTCGTGCTCCGCGCGGCTGACTTCAGCCGCGCGATCCTGAGATCGCATGCCCGAGATCGGCCGCGCCATCGGGCATCAGCTCCAAAAGGAGCTTTGCCCAATAGGGCCAGCATACCTGGTTCGATCCCGATATCCGCCGGGTATAAGTCATGCATGGTAACCTAATGGGCTAGCTCCTATCACGATAGTGATACGAGCAACTCTTCTATATGAAGAGTTTCGCCCTTTCCCTATCCCCCATATCGTGGCCTTGCAGGCCGTGCTTGCCTGTGGCCCTGCAGACCCTGCCTGCCCGTGGCCTTGCCATGGATGGTTGTCCACCACAGCTTCAAGGTCACCCAGCGGGTAGGCCTCGACATTGGCCTGCTGGCCCCCCTCGGCTCGAGGTCAACCCCCGCGACCCTAAAAAACTTCATATTTCTTCCGCGCCACGGCGCGACCGTTCTTTTTAGCCTACATAGACCCTGAATCGCGCAGCTGCTAAGCCGCACGACACTGTTTTAGGTAGAATAGGTCTAGCCCTAGCGTTCCCATGTCCGTACGCCTAAGGGATTTCGACAAAACGAAGCACGTCCGATCACTGCCACTACTCTCGGATGCCGCAGACGTCCGGACTAGGGTTTTAAAAAGTTTTTGTTTCTCGGTCATAGGTCAGGTTTGAATTAACTTTTGGCAGACAATCCCATCTCATCAAGTTATGAAGCCCGAATAACCATTCACTAAGTCGGACATCGTCCGACATTTAAAAACATCGGGCAGATACCCTTGTCAGGGTTTCTGCCCCGACAACGTCCGATTCGCTTTAGCACTAAGGGGAACGGCGTGTCATTTGTTAACCTTCAGGACTTTTTGTCGAACTGTATTGCTAAAGGATGTTTATCGTTTGATCTGTTCTCATCGGGTGGAAATACGTGGCATACCCCTTGGAAGAAGATCAGGTTTAAGTTCGGGGAGAGTAAGATCACTTCAGGTGGTAGGGCATTACTCTTAAAGAAGGCGAAAACCTGTTTTGAATCTTCCGGCTCTCTTACCGTGAACCATCTTGTGGAATGGAAACCCCGATGCAATGCTTTGAAGTCTGTTCTGCTCGAGATCTTAAGGAATCCAAAAAAACTGTCGGACGTTTATATCTGGAGCCTTCGGTCTGTACTACGGTTGTATCGAGTAATCAAGGATTTTAGCCGAAAATCTGCTTGGAAGTACCTACATCGTTTGATATAGAGAGTGGTGCGTGATCGATTTGGATTGAGTTTGAGTGCACACTTGGTCACTCGTGTTAAGTTCGATGATAGAATTCGGTTGTAGTTGATCAATGATTTGGTTATGGAAAGTGAGTTACCTGCTTGCTTTAAGGCATGAGCATGGAAAAAAATCCGACTGGTCTGGACTAAGAATCAGTCAGTAGGAGATATTTTGCACAATGAGAGGCAGTTTGCCTCTCGTGATGTGGTAACCTGCAACTGTGTGGGTTTGCCTTTCCCTCAGGAGAAAGGTCACGTGTGTTGTCGCCTGAGTACACTGTGTGACTTACAACCACTGTTGAAAAATGCCAAGAACATACCGATTCGTGAAGTCCACAACCGGATCGAGTTGCTTACACACGAAGTTATCACGGGTTTCCAGGGATGGGTGAATTTTTCTGGGAAAGCCATTTCGATTGATCGCAAAGATGTGGAGAATTGCTTTGTGAATCGAGAAACCGATTGTGGGACTTATCTCATCGTGGATGAAGTCCTGCAGGTCAAGGGCAAATTGGACGGGCTGGTTTGTACCCCGTTGGACCGAAACCCCGACGAAACTCTGATAATGTGCCTGAAGGTGTACTTCGAGGCCATGATGAGTACCTTTGTGCTGAATAGTGGATATAGTGTAGTGACTACTAGCGAAGAGTTGGGTTTGAAAGCAATGAAAGAGGAGGTGAGGGCCGCTGGTCTGATGAAGAGGTAAGGTGGGACAGGAAGGGATACATTGGCTCTGCGTATGTGCTACCTAAGCAAAAGGATATCTGCAGATTTCGACCAATCTACCCCACGTTCAGTGAGCCCACTGTGCGTACGGGGAGATTGGTCGTGAAAGGTCTAAATCATCTATTGTTTTCACTACCTAGAGACTGACACTTCAACATGCAGGCTGTCGGTCACCTGGTTGACCGGCTGAAGAAAATTAACCGAGTGGCAAAACGCAGGAAGGACTTGACTGAGGTTTCATCTATGTGCTTCGACATCAAGGATATGTTTAGCCGGCTTCCTCACACGGATATTATGAATGCGCTGTTGTGGATCACTGAGTACCACCGTAGTAAAGGTCGAGCTTTCGTAAGATTCAATTCGAGAGAGAGAGGGTGCACCTTTGACGTTACCACTGGAGGAGACCATTGGAAGAAGCTGGATCTGTGCGACCTGGTAAAATTTGTGGGGATAGAGCTCCGACACACGTACACATATGCTATTAACGTTCTGTTGAAGCAAGAGGTCGGGATCCCAATGGGGAAGAGCACCAGTTCCCCGCTTGCCTGCATTATGTGTGCGCATTCGGAGTATTGCTTCCAAAAACGTCTGGGGATCAGGCGCAGGAATGTATTTGGTGTACGACAGATCGATGATGTTGCCCTCTTTGTGCTCAATGAGGGTAAGGACTTGACTGAGGAGATCGGGCGAGCCTTTGAGGAATGTTACCCGGCTAACCTGTCTCTGAAAAGAACTGACGACGGATCTGGACGTTTTGATTTTTTGGGTTGCCAAGTTCGAATTGAGGAGAAAGTCGTGCGATGTGTTCAGATGTAAAAAAACGAGGAATGCATATGGAAGTCGGATACGTTGGAATTTCAGTCTGGACAATCCTTCTTGTCATGGGGTTGTAAACGGAAGAAGAGCGCGACCATAACCAGCTATCTGCACAGGATTGACAAAAACACATCCATCCAATCAGAGATCCCAATGAGAGTCATCAGTCTGAAGACGGAGATGAGATTGAAAGGGTGTACCCGTCAATTTTTCCTCAGAGTACTCGAGAGTTTTGTTAAAAGGCGAGATTCGATTTGGGAAAGCGCGTTGAGTATCATCTCGCTGATGACAGATGAGTAAGCAAAATGCTGTTTGCTTTGGCTCCTATTCGACGGAAGCTTTGTTTTGTTTTGTTGTTTTTTTTTCGGTAGTTTTGGAATTGTGGTATCCCTAAGGCCTAATCGTTTCTCGGCAAGTTGGAGTAGGATTTATCGGTGGGAACCGTAGACTGTTGAAGCCATGGGGCTGTTGACACCCTGTGGATATACAGTCGGATAGGGACCAACGGAGTTTTCTTAGTGGTAGTTTAGAGCGAAGAGCTGCGAGTTTCTGGGTTTATTTGTTTTTCCAGCGCTGGCCAAGTACGGTTTGCGGCCGAGAGCCGAGTTGTACCGAGTACGGACTCGAACCGGTGCACCTAGTTTGGAAGTACCGTGTCCCAGGACCGTACGGAGAACCAGGTCTTTTTTGGGTCTTCGAGTACCCTGAAGGTTCGAGACGGAGCCCGATACTTGACTACCTGTTTTGCTTTCCGTAGACTATACTCTATAGACATAAATACGAAGCGACGTAGATTAGTCATCCTCTTACAGGTCTATGGCGCTATGGCACTACGATTATAGGATCGGGCACGAGGAGGTCGGGTTTGAGGACTTGGGGAGAAGAAGGGTGGGGAACCCCCTGATGAGACAGCGGCGGCTGTCGAAACGCGTCAGGGACGCACACCTGTACTACCTGTATGTTGTTACATTCTAATCCAGTTAAGCTTGGTATTCGTAAAGCTTGGTATTCGTCTTCAGTGTTTTGACCTGCTGACGTGTGGATTGATGTATGTTGCAATTACCATTACCTGCTCTTGTCGACGACATCGGCGATCGACGAGACTGAAGCCTGAACTTGACTTGACCGCTCCCAGGCATATCGGTCGTTTGTTCCCACGCATATCGGTCGTTTGTTCCATTGCATCTGGTCGTCGACAATTCAAGTCTGTTTTTCCCCCCCCCCCTTCTTTTGAAAATTAAAAAAGCGCCTGCAAAAATTGCAGAAAAGTCCTACCCTCCACTCCCAGCAACTAAACATAACCAACACAACAACATAGCCAACACATCAAACTCAAATATCCATTGAATTGCACATTCAATTTCGAGTCTAAAGTGCAGATATGTCCTGCCAACAAACAGAATTGCATTAACCTCCTAAAGCTAGACCATCGTCCCTGCTGTAGCACCAAGACATGCCCTAGCAGAGCATCCATCGGACTGACACATTCAGGTTCAGAGACAACAACAAAAGAACTGGCATGGGCCCACTTGCTGAACTCAATCGAAACATCTTAATCGTTCTCGAGGTTCCCCACACCCACAACACGCCTAATATGCCATCACCGCTACCACTCCTCTGCCCTGGCTGTGCCACCGCACCCTGCGCAGTCTACAGTGAGGTAAAGAGGATTGATGGGGGCCTTCTGAGTCATTTGCGGGATTTTGCCTATTTCTGACCGGTATCTCAAATTTTCCAGATTCTATGCAAATTTCCATATGGGACGCTGGGCCCGGTTCCCAGCACGTGTTGCTCCCCACGAATAGATTGGAGCCGTGTTCCCATAAAAAAAAAAAAAAAAAAAAAAGAGGTAGGTGCCCCTTCTTCCGTACTCGTACTCCTGTCTCTTATACACATCTAGATGTGTATAAGAGACAGTCTGCGATCTAACGAACGGAACAGCGAGCCATGAG
>BFEA01000562.1:799332-827809 GCA_003427395.1 Chara braunii | reverse complement strand
TTGGGCTATGGCGTAATCGGCAAGCCCTTGGCGATGGCTTTATGTGGCGTAATTGACAAGTGCTTGGCGATGGCGTAATTGGCAACAAGCTCTTGCCAATTGGCGATGGCGTACTTGGCAATTCCTTGGCGATGGCGTTACTTGGATGGCGTAATTGGGAAGCTCTTGGCGATGGCAAGGTCCCAGTAGCAAAGAAAATTGGATGTAACTCCGGAATCCGGACGTGTCCGTGGAGAGGTTAAAAAAATCGGTATTACTCTTCTTTTCTGTATCTATGAGGCAAAACACAACCAGATTCAGGTGGTTCATCCAATCCTCCTTGCCGTAATTGGCAAGCGCTTGGCGATCATGTTGTAATTGGCAAGCCCTTGGCGATGGCAAGGTCCCAGTAGCAAGGGCAATTGGATGTAACTCCTGAATCTGGACGTGTTCGTGGAGAGGTTAAAAAAATCGGTATTACTCTGCTTTTCTGTATCTATGAGGCAACACACAACCAGATTCAGGTGCTTCATCCAATCCTCCTTGCTTGTACGACCATGCGCAAGGAGAGAGAGAGAGCGGCTCCAAGTGGTGATAGATGTGGAGCGGACGATATGAGAGACCGAAGGTGTGGGCTGGACTCTCTCTGCGTCTTTCTTTTTTTAATTACAAATCCCCCATCTGATTATAAAGGGATAATTTACAAAATACCCCCATAAGTTGAGATATTTGCCAAAATGCCCCTTAAAGATGTGGGTAGAGAGGAATGCCCCTCTGGCAAAAAAAATATTTTGTGAAATACCCCTGGCGTCGGTTGGACGCCCATCTTTGCAGTATACCCCTACTGGGTACCGTCCAACTTTGCCAAATACCCCAGTACTTGTCAACTTCTCCTAGGTGCTATTAAAAAAGGCCCAAGGCCCAAACGGAGAGGTCCAGATTGCAAAGTTGCACACCCGCCTGACAGGGGCACAACAAAAAGATTTCGGCCCAAAAGGGCAATTCGCTCTACCCAAATCGTTCAGGGGCATTTTGGCATATATCTCAGCCAATGAGGGTATTTTCCAAATTATCACTATTATAAATCCAACATTTTGTTTGTTATAAATGCACCATTTATTATTATAATGATGGAGCAGATGCATGATGGTCGACTACCTGCATCTGGCTGAGCTCGGGTTGGGGTCAGCGCATATATATGTCTTTATCGGGTGCGATTTCCAGTCCAGATTCATCTGAAAATTGAAATGATACAACGAACCAGTGTTTCCATTCAGAGGAAAACGGTTGGTGATCATATCAGATTCTGGATGGCCCCGTGTTTGACGGAAGCAAAACGCTCTCCATCCACGGATCGAAAAAGCTAAGTGCCAAGGCTACGCCCGCTTAGCCCCTAAGGGGCCCTATCTGCAGACAGTTGCGTTGTGCCAGTTGGTTGAATGAATCCAGGCCCTGGGCCGCCTGTGTAAATGAATGTGAAGCAGGCCGTGGGCTGGATACGGGTACCGGGCCAAACACAGGCCGAAAGCAGTTGGGCGCATGCAACCACTTCAGGCCCAAGGCCTGCTCTCTTCGTGACTGGGCCTGTGCCTACCGGGGCCTACCGGAAGCTTCCTGGACTGGACGYRGGCAGGCCACTWCGATATAGGGAAGGGCCTGCCTCCTCATTCGGCATTCGGGTGCTGGCTGCATGCTGCGTGAGTGCTGCTGCGCAATCCGCTGGCTGGCTGGCACTCACGCTCTCACGGGCGAGTAGGAGGGAGCACGCAGCCATAGCCAAGCTGCGCTGCTGTATGCTAGGTGAAGCGCAGGGTGGTCCTTGGGGTGCTAGTGGCATCTGTGCGGTGTGGATCGGGGTTGTGAGTGTTACGAGAGACATACCTGGTGCTGATTGGTCGCCATATGCTCGTACTTCGGGAATGCTGTTGATGTCATCACTCTGCTTCGTAGTATAGGCTAGATAGGATCTGCCACCTGTAGTCTGGGCGCCGAGCGCCAATAGGATATCAACTCTGGTTCGTAGTTGATGATGATGGGACTACTTCAGCATTGTCAATTTTGAACTCTTGGTGTGTTCTTATTTGGTGTATCTCGTGATGCCAGTCTGCTGTGGTTYGAGGTCAARACTATCTGGGCTCATATGTATGATGCGGTTTGATTGCTGAAGTTCGCTAATGCTCATCTTCCTTGCAATTTGGTATCGGAGCTGTGGTACGATTGCGCTCATCTGGCACTTGTCTTCTGCCTTATACGGTACATACATGCTGGGAGAGTTTGGCCGTAAGTGGTGTGTAGTGAGGAGGGTGGAGACGAGTGTGAAGGTGACCCAGGTGGTGAGGTGCATCGCCTGGAAGGCTAAGGTGTGAATATTGGGTGTTCGCAGTGTGATGAGAACTATCTGTTTGGTGATTGAGGCTGAGGTGGAACGGCGAAATGCTGGTTGTGCCGATGTTGTGACTGGTCATCGCAATCATCTTCAGGTCATCTGGTGAGATTATCTCTGTGGTTGGGGGCAGCATGAACGAGGTACGTTGCTCTTAACCTTACCTACCCTCTTCATCACTTCTTACCGTGAGGTTGTGAGTTCTGTCTTGAGAGTCCTCTCATCGTGAGGTGTCGTGTGCGCTCAACCTTGAGAGTCGCGATTGTTCACGTGGAGCATCTGGGGGAAGACGGGCGGAGCTTCTTGAAGGGCCCTGGACGAAGTCACGGTCACCATGCCAACCCACTGGGTGTAGTACACGCATGCTTCGCTGCAAGTCGTTGGTTCTGCTGCTTGCGCATGATAGGGGTTAACTCGAGTGTGGAAGCCTCTACAGACGCTTACCAGACCGTCTATAAACATTTYTGGCTGGSGACTCGGCTCTGATCTGGCTGTGATCRTCGTYCTGCTGCRACGTAAAATAATTCCTGATGTCACTTGGGGGCGGACGTTAAATTGCCTCTTGATCAGCCAGATCATCCGAGTGGAAGGCTCGTCGGCGTACGAGGGTAAATAAGAGTGYTGTGGCTGCCTTGCTCGACGATAACCCGGGGCACAGGGGTGGGACCGGATTGCACACCTTTGAGATACGCTTGGCTTCTGATGCAAAGAAACGTGACACCGTGACATTGGGAAGAACAAAGGGAGGGGTAGATTTCAGATTATAAGTTCGGGTTTAAATTCCAAACTGTGAACAGACCCGGTCAGTCAACATTATTTTTATTATTGATTAGTTAGATGGACAACCATGTGACATCTGACAGACAGCATTAGTTTAGAATATTATCTATTCCTGATGTTCTCTCTCTTTGGGAACTAATCTTGCTAAAAATAGTATTGACAATAGGAACCTTACTTACCTGTTGACCCCAAATGAGATCTGTTCTGATAGCCACCACTAATTAATTGGTCTGTGTACTATGCTGCGGTAGGCATCTAAAATGATCTAGTGTGGACAGTGCACAGTGTTGTAGCCTATGAGCGACGTGGAGGACACCGGAGAGGACGACTGCAGGACCTTACGATCGTTTAGAGGACCGGTATCCCATGTGTCTTTAGGACCGAAGGGTGATAGGGAACTGTTCCGCCGACAAAGGGAAAGGAGAGCTAGAGCAGCCGAGGCCAGCAGGGCATTTGCTAGCGAGGCCAGTGCTATAGCAGCCATGGCTACCACAGCCATGAGCACGTCTGCGCAGCAGACTTCCCAAGCCGGAAGTTYAGGTACCGCCGGGTCCACGGTCGTGCAGACCGTGAGTCAGTCCACTGGCTTAATGGCAAGCCAGCCCGCGGTGTTGTCCCCAGAGGATGTCGCCATCCAACAGGCAGCCCTGCAAGAKGCACAGCTACAGCAGGCATTAGGAAAGATAAAAAGGGAGAAAGATAATGATTAGAAGAAGAGCCAGGATGCAACAGAGAGGGGCAGACATAGAGGAGTTAGAGACGATGGACTTGACGCATATGGATGAAGATGTGAAGGTAGTTAGGAGGGCCCTGCTAGGCGTAATGGAGATGCAGGAGCATCAAACTACCCTCCTTCAGGACATTCAACAAAGCCTAGCCGTGTTGGCAGGBCGTGCTCAGGCAACACCATCACCAGTAGGGCCTGGTGCCTGGCTCGTGCCATATCCTCCTCTTTCTGTTCCACCGGTGACTGGGGTATCCCCATATATAGCCCCTTCATCGGTTGCTATCTTTTCCTTGGGCATACCTCTGTCAGGAGGGGTAACAGCAGGGAGTAGTTTGCAGGTTCCTGTTCAGACAGTGTTTACTCCAAGTCCGTCACAAGTTGCAGTCACCATGCAGCCTGCTGTCTCACAAGCAGTGCAACCTCAAGGCACATAGCCCCAGCAGCTAGCACAACAACCTGTATCGTCGGGTCCACAACCCGGGTTGGTGCAGGGACCGAGACAAAGTCTGTGGGTTCCAAAGACGGCCATCGCCGCTCCCAAACCCTTTACAGGGGACAAGAGAGGCGAAAATCTCGACACATGGTTGAGGGCAGTGTCGGTAAATGTCAAGTGTAAACTCACCTTGCCACACGAAGAAGTGCTTGTGGTTGCTTCCTACCTGGAGGGTAGTGCAGCGAGATGGTTGAGCGGGCTAGTGCAACTCCAGGGGTACGGTTATGACTTCCGCTCTTGGGCAGCCTTTCAAAAATTGAAAGATTTCTTGAAAATGGTGGAAGATAGGTGGCATGATCCGCAGGAGGTTCAAAAGGCCACTGATGCGATCCTCACACTACACACTCGGCAGTTTAAGTCAGTAAGGGATGCCACCGACGCTGTAGAGTGTTTGATTTGTGTTCCAGGGGTACGTTATGACCCCCAGGTCCTACTAACTTCGTACTTGAGGACCTTATCTCTGCCGCTCCGGAACCAGTTGGCGAAAGAGGCCAACATTAATATGCACAACTTTCCTTCGTTCAGCAAGGTGGCCCTAGACCTAGAAGCAAAGATAGGGCATGGACAGGCACCCACTACGGAAGGGAGAAAGAAGACACTGCCTCCCAACTCGAAGACAAAGGGTCGCTTAATGTTTGTCGACAATGATGGTTCAACCATCGAGTTGGACGGCAACCTCCAGGAGGGAGTAGGTGCAGAGGCAGGTGGCGATACTTCAGAGGGTGGAGTAGTCGTCGCCGTAACCCAACAAAAAGGTAAAGGGACCGGTAGACGCCCTAGGGGATTCCGGTAGAAGAGTCAAATAGACCCCAATGCTCCTCCATGGGAGAAAGCGGGTCTAGCTGAGGACGTGTGGAGAGATCGGTGGGCACGGCAAGCTTGTATTAAGTATGGTCAATATGGTCATAGCATGTACAAGTGCCGCAATAGGAAGGTCACCGAGAAGATCCCGCCCACTATGGGGTCGGCGGTAGGATCCTCTCAACCCGTTGGTAGCGACATTGCTAGTTCTTCAAGAAGTGCTCCAGGAAACACGTCGGGCCAGTAGGGATAGTAGCTGTTCCTACTAGGGTTGCGATGGTGGATTCACCTTCGCGGGAGATGGCCCAAGCTACAGACTCTTCAGTTGTCCCGCAAACACATTTAGACCCATCGACCCTCTGTTCGATGAATGTGTTTGAATCCTTAGAGGAGCTAGAGCATGAGTGGTCTAGATCAGATCCACTAGCTTCTTGGACGGCGTTAGTTAAAGCCCCTAAGAGTGAAATGTTTGTCAGCGAGGTAGTCATAGGAGGCCGCAAGGCCGGGGCCTATTATGACACTTGCTCGACTAGGAAWTTTATTAGYCGCGCGTGCGTTGAGAGGCTGCGCTTACAGGGGCAAGTGCAGCGCCTGAGTCGACCTGTGGAGTCGACCTGTGCCAACAAACAGCGTATGGTAGTTAACGACTACCTCCATGATGTAGAGTGTGTTTTCCCGTACGCGGGAGGGACTTGAGACATCGTGTCTCGTTCYTGGTAAGTGACGARCTCCCAATGGACATGTTACTAGGTATGTACTACCTATCTGTAGCACAGCCSCAGTTTGAYTGGGACCGAAAAGTGGTCAAACACACGTTGCCAGGTGGAGGGACCGCCAGATTACATAAGTTCAAAGCTAGTAGTCTGATTGAGTCCTATGGGTGCATKTGTGCGGCCGCGTTCTATAATTATTATAAGCAAAATCAGGAGGAGGGTATGTACTTAGTTTATGTCTCCGCTGCAGGCGAGCCGGTGAAAATGCCGCCAGAGATAGAGGGAGTAGTTGCTAAGTAYCCTGATCTATTTGAAGAGCCGACAGCGGTTGTTGAAAGGGAGGTCGTCCACGCAATAGAGATTATCCCAGGGTCTAGTATTCTAAGGGGTAGGATCTATCGGATGTCTCCAGGCGAGCTTGATGAGCTTCGCCGCCAACTCAAGGAACTCGTAGAGAAGGGATGGATCCGGCCGAGTGTCTCTCCTTATGGGTCTCCAGTTTTATTCATGCCTAAGAAGGAGGGAACCCTTAGGATGTGCATTGACTATAGGGGCCTCAATGCCATCACTGTCAAGAACAGAGAGCCCCTACTGCGCATCGGTCTCCTAGATACTTCAGCAAGATAGAGTGCAAGGGTGTCGATACTTCAGCAAGATAGATCTGAAGTCCGGGTACCATCAGATTGCCATACGGCCCGAGGATCAACACAAAACCGCTTTTCAGACCAGGTACGGTCTGTACGAGTTTGTGGTGATGCCTTTCGGCCTTTGCAATGCTCCTGGCACCTTTCAACACGCTATGAATCGGATATTCCATGACTACTTGGATAAGTTTGTCATCGTGTACCTTGATGACATACTTATTTTTAGTAAGACTGTCGAGGAACATGTTGCACACTTGGACAAAGTCCTCGGTCTCCTGCGACAGCACAAGTTCAAGATCAACAGTGAGAAATGCGAGTTTGGCCGCACCCATGTCTTGTACTTGGGTCATGAGATCTCCGCAGAAGAGTTGAAGCCCGATGACGCGAAGGTGGCCAGCATTCGTGATTGGCCACGTCCTCAGTCTGTGACAGAGATGAGATCTTTCTTAGGAATGACAGGCTACTATAGGACTTTCGTTAAGAACTACAGCATAGTGGCCACTCCTTTGACTGATCTGACCCGCCTTGACACCCCTTGGGAGTGGACAGATAAGTGCGAGGCTGCTTTCAGACATCTGAAGTATGCATTGACGCACTATGAAGTCTTGAAACTTCCTGATCCTGACAAGCCGTTTATAGTTACAACGGATGCCAGCCCATATGGCATTGGCGCCGTGCTTGCGCAGCAGGAGGGGTCAAAGTTGAGGCCAGTAGAGAACATGTCCAAGAAAATGCCGTCTCAGAAGTTGGCTAAATCCACTTATGAGAAGGAACTCTATGCGGTATACAAGGCTCTTACCCATTTGAGACACTACCTCCTTGGGCGGTTCTTCATCCTTCGGACTGATCATCAGACCCTGAGATGGATGAGAACACAGCCGGTACTCTCTAACGCTCTCAAGCGTTGGATCAAAGTCATTGAGCAATATGACTTTGACCCTCGGTATCTCAAAGGGGAGTACAGCAAGGTTGCTGATGCCTTGTCGCGCAGACCGGACTTCTCAGGTGCGCTGACTACTGAGTTCGATCTGACGGACAAATGTTACTAAGTCTTTGGTGGAAGCCTATCGTCAGGACCAGTTTATGTCTGAGATCATACGCAGACTTGAGGCGAAGGATAAGGAGACCTCCGCCGAGTTTGAGTTGGTCAATGGATTGCTGTTCCTAGAGAAGGCAGGGAATAAACGCTTGTGCGTTCCAAATAGCGAGTCTTTGCGTAGTTTGTTTTTAGGCGAGTGTCATGATGCCACCGGCCATTTTGGGTACAAGAAGACCGCAGCCAACTTGCTGCAGCGGTTTTGGTGGCCCACGATGATGAAAGATGCACAGCTGTACGTGGGAACTTGTCAAGTATGCCAAAGAGACAAGCCCCGTACTCAGGCTCCTCTTGGGCTGCTCAAGCCCCTTCCGATTTCGGAAAGGCCGGGTGAAAGTTTATCCATGGACTTCATGGATACGCTGGTCACCAGCAAGAGTGGAATGAGACAGATCTTTGTCATCGTGGATAGGTTAAATAAGTTTGCTAGATTAATAGCTATGCCAGAAACAGCAAAGACCGAATACGTGATCAGGCTATTTAAAGAAAAATGGGTTAGAGACTTTGGACTGCCGAAGTCTATAGTCAGTGACAGGGACGTCAGGTTCACGAGTGAATTATGGAAGGCCGCTGCAGCTCAACAAGGAACTCAACTGCAGATGACTTCTGGAAATCATCTAGAAGCTAATAGTCAGGTTGAAGAAATGAACCGCGCTGTGCAACACCTGTTGAGGCACTACATCAAGCCCAATCAGGTTACGAAAAGCTTGCTCTAGTCGCTAGTCTATATAACAACGCTGTGCACAGTGCTACCGAGACGAGTCCTAACAGTCTACAACTGACATTCAAGCCTAGACTGCCCTTAGATTTCCTACTTCCAGACAACCAGCCTGGAGTTCGCCTATAGATATGAACAGAAGATGCAGGAGGCTGTAGAACACATGCAGAAGGCACAGGCAGCAATGATAGAGTCTGAGAATAGACACCGCCGCCCTTGTACATTTCAGGTAGGGGACAGAGTCTGGGTCAAATCTTCAGAACTGGGACAGGAGTTCGGGATATCCCGCAAACTCATGCCTCAGTACTTTGGACCTTGGGAAGTGTTAGACATAGTAGGGACAGATCCTGATGGTCCATCATATGTCATCCGTACCCCTGGTCATCTTAGAACTTACCCAGTCTTTCACGCCTCTAAGCTCGCTGCATTTGAAGAAACTGATCAGTTTCCCTCTCGTCGATCCATGCTGCCCCCAGCCATGGACGGAGAAGTCGACATCGATGATATCGTTGACCACAGGGAGATGCCTGTTCAAAAGCCTCCAGGAAGGGGACGTCCTCCAAAGCCAAAGCTGCAGTTCCGAGTCCACTTCAGACATCATACAGATCCGAAGGAGGACCGCTGGTTTACTCGGGAGGAACTGATGCAGACCGCTCCTCAAATCGTTGCCCGCTATGAGAAGGATGTACTGAAAGGAAAGCGCCAGATGGCTACAGATTGATCNTTGGGCTATGGCGTAATCGGCAAGCCCTTGGCGATGGCTTTATGTGGCGTAATTGACAAGTGCTTGGCGATGGCGTAATTGGCAACAAGCTCTTGCCAATTGGCGATGGCGTACTTGGCAATTCCTTGGCGATGGCGTTACTTGGATGGCGTAATTGGGAAGCTCTTGGCGATGGCAAGGTCCCAGTAGCAAAGAAAATTGGATGTAACTCCGGAATCCGGACGTGTCCGTGGAGAGGTTAAAAAAATCGGTATTACTCTTCTTTTCTGTATCTATGAGGCAAAACACAACCAGATTCAGGTGGTTCATCCAATCCTCCTTGCCGTAATTGGCAAGCGCTTGGCGATCATGTTGTAATTGGCAAGCCCTTGGCGATGGCAAGGTCCCAGTAGCAAGGGCAATTGGATGTAACTCCTGAATCTGGACGTGTTCGTGGAGAGGTTAAAAAAATCGGTATTACTCTGCTTTTCTGTATCTATGAGGCAACACACAACCAGATTCAGGTGCTTCATCCAATCCTCCTTGCTTGTACGACCATGCGCAAGGAGAGAGAGAGAGCGGCTCCAAGTGGTGATAGATGTGGAGCGGACGATATGAGAGACCGAAGGTGTGGGCTGGACTCTCTCTGCGTCTTTCTTTTTTTAATTACAAATCCCCCATCTGATTATAAAGGGATAATTTACAAAATACCCCCATAAGTTGAGATATTTGCCAAAATGCCCCTTAAAGATGTGGGTAGAGAGGAATGCCCCTCTGGCAAAAAAAATATTTTGTGAAATACCCCTGGCGTCGGTTGGACGCCCATCTTTGCAGTATACCCCTACTGGGTACCGTCCAACTTTGCCAAATACCCCAGTACTTGTCAACTTCTCCTAGGTGCTATTAAAAAAGGCCCAAGGCCCAAACGGAGAGGTCCAGATTGCAAAGTTGCACACCCGCCTGACAGGGGCACAACAAAAAGATTTCGGCCCAAAAGGGCAATTCGCTCTACCCAAATCGTTCAGGGGCATTTTGGCATATATCTCAGCCAATGAGGGTATTTTCCAAATTATCACTATTATAAATCCAACATTTTGTTTGTTATAAATGCACCATTTATTATTATAATGATGGAGCAGATGCATGATGGTCGACTACCTGCATCTGGCTGAGCTCGGGTTGGGGTCAGCGCATATATATGTCTTTATCGGGTGCGATTTCCAGTCCAGATTCATCTGAAAATTGAAATGATACAACGAACCAGTGTTTCCATTCAGAGGAAAACGGTTGGTGATCATATCAGATTCTGGATGGCCCCGTGTTTGACGGAAGCAAAACGCTCTCCATCCACGGATCGAAAAAGCTAAGTGCCAAGGCTACGCCCGCTTAGCCCCTAAGGGGCCCTATCTGCAGACAGTTGCGTTGTGCCAGTTGGTTGAATGAATCCAGGCCCTGGGCCGCCTGTGTAAATGAATGTGAAGCAGGCCGTGGGCTGGATACGGGTACCGGGCCAAACACAGGCCGAAAGCAGTTGGGCGCATGCAACCACTTCAGGCCCAAGGCCTGCTCTCTTCGTGACTGGGCCTGTGCCTACCGGGGCCTACCGGAAGCTTCCTGGACTGGACGYRGGCAGGCCACTWCGATATAGGGAAGGGCCTGCCTCCTCATTCGGCATTCGGGTGCTGGCTGCATGCTGCGTGAGTGCTGCTGCGCAATCCGCTGGCTGGCTGGCACTCACGCTCTCACGGGCGAGTAGGAGGGAGCACGCAGCCATAGCCAAGCTGCGCTGCTGTATGCTAGGTGAAGCGCAGGGTGGTCCTTGGGGTGCTAGTGGCATCTGTGCGGTGTGGATCGGGGTTGTGAGTGTTACGAGAGACATACCTGGTGCTGATTGGTCGCCATATGCTCGTACTTCGGGAATGCTGTTGATGTCATCACTCTGCTTCGTAGTATAGGCTAGATAGGATCTGCCACCTGTAGTCTGGGCGCCGAGCGCCAATAGGATATCAACTCTGGTTCGTAGTTGATGATGATGGGACTACTTCAGCATTGTCAATTTTGAACTCTTGGTGTGTTCTTATTTGGTGTATCTCGTGATGCAAGTCTGCTGTGGTTCGAGGTCAAAACTATCTGGGCTCATATGTATGATGCGGTTTGATTGCTGAAGTTCGCTAATGCTCATTTTCCTTGCATAAGTCATAAAAAAAAAAAAAAAAAAAAAAAGAAGCTAAGTCATGGTGCCGACTTCGAAGCATCAGCAAATCTTTTTTTCCTTTTTCTTTTTCTTTTCTCTTTTCGTTTTCGGAAGACAACAAACAAACCACACAAGTTAAAAAAAAACAAAAAACTAGTCGGAAGTCTAGCTCTGCCTCTACAGTACTGAATTCGTTCTTTACAAAACAGGAAAAAAAATAGTTCTTTGTCACAACCTGTGAAGTAGGATATACCCCCTGGTCGGTATTGGTAGAGTCACTAGTCATCAGGCCCATCACCTGTGTGTGCCTGTGTGTCACGACGTGTGTGTGTGTGTGTGTGTGTGTTTGTGTGTGTGTGTGTGTGTTTTGTGTGTGTGTGTGTGTGTGTGTGTGTGTGTGTGTGACACTGTGTGTGTGTGTGTCACCTCCATACCTCCTCCCCCCCCCTCCTCCGGCATACCTCCTCCCTCCCTCTTCCATGTTGACTCCCTCCTTCTGCAATGCGCTGCGGCTTGTCTTTCTGGGTGGGTCTCAAACTGGATTTAAGGGAGTGTGGGCCCATGGACCCTGGGGACAACGTCCCACTTGCATGGATCGAGAGATATTACTGGTCGTGGACTACTACAAAGAAGATCAACGGCCATTTTAAGTATTATATTTTTATATTATTATTAATCAAACCATTATTATATTATACTCATTATATATTATTATTTATTTTTTACACCCGCAAGCGGGACCACGTCCCGGGACGTGCGCGCCATGTGAAAGGGGTCTCCAGCGGAGCCTCAGGTCTCCCGCCAGTAGTTTTTTTTTTTTTTTTTTTCCTAATTAACAAATCTGGCAGGCAAGTTTGGATTCTTCCCATCTGGGCCGAGGTCCCACTAGCAAAGACGATCGGATCGAATACCTGAATTTGGATGTGTTTTATGCAGAGATGCAGAAAAGCAGTTCAATCTCGATTTCCTGCACCTCTCTACAAACACGTCCAGATGCAGGCATTCGATCCGATCCCTTTTGCTAGTGGGACCACGCCCCTGGTAACTCTATGAATGAGCAGAGAGGTTGGTGCCGGAGATCCGTGGCTGTTAAAAAAAAAAAAAAAAAAAAAAGAAGAAGACGAAGAAGAAGAAGACAGACAGAAGAAGAAAGAGATTTGTGGCTTTGGTGGACAATCTTTCACTCTTTCTCGTTTCTATTTTTTTCTTAATCCAGACAATTTAGCAAGGGACGCTTTGCGGCAACCCACCCAGTAGTAGGATAAAATAGACTGGACTCGTTAGAGCAAATGAAAAAAATAAATAAATAATAATAATAATAATAAAATTGTTTGGCCCTCCTTGGAAATGCCGAGAAAGAGACACCCCAGGCGTCAGGGGCAATTCCTTGGTATGATTATATGATAGTCCCGGGGCCAGGTCCCAGTCTCCACTTAGTCCGATTCCCCATCTCTGACCATAGATTAGTACTAACATCAATACTCAGGAACGAAGAATCTGACCAAGTGCGACCCTTTTTTTTTTTTTTTTTTTTTTGGGGGAGTTGGGTTTTTTTTTTTTTTTTTTTTTTTTTTAAGCTGCCTCCCCCTCATCGGGGGACAGCCATATACAAGTGGGACCTTTTTAAATAATACATGAAATTTGACCTTACTTGCTGTCTTTTGCATTCTGCGGAATTTGCCGATTTCATGAGCAATCATTTTAGGTGTCACACGAGATGTGGAGTAGGTCGGCTTTTTTCCTTCTTTTCTTTTTTCTGGGGAGCACGCGGGGCGTCGACCCCCGAGGCCGAGTCCCACTTACGGTGATCCTTGATTTCTGGTCGTTGATCTTCCAAATCTGCGGTCAGAAATCGATCTTTCGGGTAAGTGGGACTTGGGCCCTGGATTCTCAGTATCTGAGCGGAGAGGTTGGTGCCTGAGGTTTTAGGCTTTGTCTTCTAGTGGTAGGTGATATTTATATTTTTTGAATTTTTTCTTTAGTGGTTTCATTTTTCATTACTTTTTGGTGGTTGGTTGCACCTTTGTGCCGGAACAAGACTCAGCCTGAAGGGTCTTTTTTTTTTTTTTTTTTTTTCCCAATAGCTCAGCCTGAAGTTGAGGGGCTGAGACCCTGCAGTTCTTTTGGTGATATGTACAGTTTGTCTTTGGCCTTTGCGCACTGGGCTGCCATTTGTAATAAAGAGTATTTAATTGAAAAATACAGGGAAGAAAAAACGGGAGGAGGAAGGGGGAAGGAGTTGGAGAGTCTGGAGACCCTGCAGTAGAATAAGCGTTTAAAAAAAAAAAGGAAAAAAAGAAATCCTTCCCTTTTTTATGTTTTGATTTGTGGAGTTGTAATCTTGTGAAAGTGTTTTTTACCATTTATCTAGGTTACCAGAGTGGCCCGGGGTCACTTGCCTGGCCGGGCCAAAAAAAAAAAAATAATAATAAAAATAAAATAAAAAAAAATAAAAAAATTTGGTGAAGAATTTCGACGTGACACTGAGGCAAGAGTTGTTCAGTTTATTCTTCTGCATAACATCGTTTTTTTTCGGATTTTCTTGGATGTTTGACATTCCCTGGTCCTTGCACGGGCTGGCCACCGGGACCCGGGCGGCCCGGCTGGTAGCCTACCGTAGCCATTTATCATAATTCCGACTTGGAAATGCCGAGAAAGAGACACCCCAGTGGCAATTCCGCTATTGTAACTCCGGCGGGCGAGGTTCCACAAGCAAAGAGGATTGAGTTGAGCGCTTTGAATCTGGATGTGTTGGTGGAGAGAAGCAGAAGAACGAGATTGAACTGCTTAATATCTGTATCTCTGCTTAAAACCCATGCCGATTCAGGCGCTTGATTCAATTCTCTTTGCAAGTGGGACCTTTCTCTTTTTCTTTTTTTTTTTTTTTCTTTTTAAGTGGGACCTTTCTCCGGTGGCGAGGTCCCACTAGCAACGAGGATAGGATTGAAGACCTGAATCTGGAAGTGTTTGTGGAAAGGTGCAGAATGTCGAGATTGAACTGCTTTTCTGCATGTCCGCTTAAAACACGTCCAGATTCAGGATATTTATCCAATCCCCTTTGCTAGTGGGACCTCGACACGGGTCCCCTGTCCCACTTGGGGAGGTGCAGTTCTGGTTTCGAGTTTCTTTTTCAACATGGTCACATTTTGGACGCAACATTTCGACATTGGATTGCGGGAAAAAAAAAAAAAAAAAAAAAAAAACAAGGAAACGAAAATGATTTTAAGATTGGATGGCAGGGACCCATGAATATTACTCGAAACCAGAACCAAGGCAAAAAAAAAAGAATATTACTCGAAACCAGAACCAAGGCAAAAAAAAAAAAGCTAACCAAGTGGAGAACGCGCTCTGTTTCTGACCGTCGATTTCTGAAATCGACGGCCAGCTGCAAAAGAATCTGGGAAATGGCTAACCCTTCTCGCCTCCCTCCTCCCCCCTCGCCCCCTTTCTCTCCCGCGGTCCATTCACCTGGGCCCACCTATACGTCATTCGCTGCATAAAGGAAGCCACCAGAAAACGGACTGAAAGGTAGACATTTTCAGGGCATACTCACAATAGCATTCTTTTAGTTGTTTCTGGACGGAATTGCGGCCAGATGCATACAGATTCGGCCGGAAATGCGGTCAGATACATTATACATACTGCTGGTCTGCGTACGCCCTCAAGACTACGAATCACGGGAGTGGGTGTACTTGCATATGCGGCCTCGCTCCACTACTCTCGACATGTACAAAAGACAAAAATGATGGCGGTGTATCTTTCCATGTTCTAGCGGAAGGTTCATTCTCATTTTTTTATTTTATTAATTTATTTATTTATTTTATTTTTGCAACATGGCTCCATTCTATTCGTGGGAAATTCATTCTCATTTTAAACATTGGTGAGCAGTTGAGCGAGGCCCATGGTCCTCTTCTGTCTAACGATCATCGTGAGACCGACGGGCCTAATTTTTTTTTTTTTTTTTTTTTTTTTTGGACGGACCTAACTACCGTCTTCCCCCGTGCCTGAATGATACACGTGTAATTGTTGATGAATGAACGGATCACGTGTTCGAATCCTGATTGAGCCAATCAGAACAATACAGTTACGCGAGGGGATACTCACCCATTTTCGAGCGGGGAAAAAAAAGAAGGAAAAAAAAGAACAACGGAAGGCGCTGCTTCTCCCTATTTTTCGCATTTTTTTTTTAAATATGAAATTTTATTATTATTATTCTTTTTTTTTTTTCGCTTTTTCAATTCTCGCGGAAAACGAGAAAAAAAAAAAAAAATGTAGATTGTGACATCTGTACCGTCCATCAGATGGACAGGCGGTCGTCTCCTAACCTCTTTTTTTTTTTCTTTCCTTCAGAATATTCCGAACCTACCACCGACGCGGAGCCCTACGATTTCGAGCGCAAGCGGCGGCGGGAGTGGATTGCCACGTGTATTCTTCCCGCCCCCTCCCCATCATTTTGTTTTTCCCTTTTTTTTAACATAATGTCATCCTTGCGCAGGGGCGATGCTGATCTTCTCTGTATCGTTCCAATTTTAACGGATGTCCCGTCCCGATCTCTTCCGACGTCCTGCAATAGAAAGAAAAAACGTTCACACAGAGAGAGAGAGAGAGAGAGAGAGAGAGAGAGAGAGGCTCCTGTGCTCTCAACTTGCCACGTGGCGTGTGATTTTCGCCTTACGAGAGAGGGTGCCCTTAGGATTGGATTCCAAAAGCCAGCCACTGTATGCTAGTCTGGATTTTTCCCAGCCCCGCATCATTATCTACTGCTCTCGATCCCGCCTTTTTTTTTTTTTTTTTTTTTCTGAATGAGCGGCGACGTCCTTGAGATATCATCGACGTAACTGGTCGGCCCCAGGTAATTCAAAATTATTTCGTTTTATTCATCTAGTTCCATGTGGATTCAAACTCAGGTGGGTATGGGTGTACCAACTGCTGATACTACTCTCGATGGGATTTTTTTTATTTTCTTTTTCCCAAAAAAAAAACACCGACCAAGCTGACTTTCCCAATCTAGACTATCGTGGCACTGGGGCTCTCTGCAATCCGAATATTGCATGCAGGGCTATAGCGAAATTCGATCGACCGTAGAGGAGAAAGTGGTAGCTTGAAATGATCGAGATTAATAGATCGTGGTTGTCTTTCGCAAAATCCAATTCTGAGCGCAACAGCTCCCGTCGTTCTATAATTAGTATCACGTTGCACGTGGTCCTGATCAATTAGTGCAGACAGTGAGGAAATCAAAGCACCTAATCAGAGGTCAGCGATCTGTGTTCAATTGTCACAGAGATACGATGAAGATTAAGCAGGTCAAGAAGAGCGACTGAGAGCATGCATGCATGCATGAGCATGCTCATGCATGCTCCCATGTGAGAGGATTGACGAGTACTACCGGTAGTTGTTCCCTGAAAGCAGTAAGGCCACCCCTGGGCTGAAAAGGCGCTGAATCAGGCAGAAGATTGAATTTACCTGGGCTTGTTAGTCCGATCGTAATATCCCAAGTCGAAAAACAAAAAAAAGGGAAAAAGAAAAAAGAAACGGGCAATAGATAAATAAACTAGGCTACCAGAGTGGCCCGGGGTCACTTGCCCGGCCGGGCCAAAAACAATAAAATATATATTATTGTTGAATTTTATTTTTTATTCTAAATTTGGTGACGAATTTCGATGTGACCCTCAGGCGAAAGTTGTTCAGCTTATTTTTCTGCATAACATAGTTTTTTTTTCGGTTTTTTTTTTTTTTTTTGTGCTGGGACCTTCCCTGGTCCTTGCACGGGCTGGTCACCCGGGACCCGGGCGGCCCGGCTGGTATAGCCTAGTAAATAAATAAATAAATCTAAAGGAAAATCGAACTTAATTCAATAATTACCAAAAAAACAAAAGAAACGAAATAAAGGGACAATTACCAGCCTTGCCTCTTTCCGAACCTCCCAAGCGGCGGGACGACTCTTTTTCTTGGCCCTAGTACCTTCTTCACCCGAATACAACGTACGGTCATTATAGCTGTATCTAGACTTCAGGATGCCTCAAATACATCTATATAATGACCGTACGTTGTATTCGGGTGACGAAGGTAGTAGTCGTGCCTGAAGTGACAAAGCGAAGTTACCAAAGCCGACGGAGAACGATTCTAAAAGTGAGGCAGCCTAGAGAAAGAAAAAAAAAGAAAAAAAAAAGAGATGCAAAATGACGAGCTTCTAGGAGTGGATCTCTTTCAGTTTGCCCTTCGTTCGGGACATCCGTTAAATTTAAATTGGAACCACACAGAGAAAGAGAAGATTGGCATGGCCCCTGCGCAAGGATTACTGACACGCACAAGTCGGACAAATCGTTCCCCCAATCCTCCCCCCTCCAACCCTACAAACCCCCCCCCAGAAAAAAAAAAAAAAAAAAANAAAAAAAAAAAAAAAAAAAAAAAAAAGAAGAAGAAAAAAGAAAAAAGAACTCTCTCAGTTGAAGTTGATGATTCTCGTGGAGTGACGATAAGGATCAGGCTGAGCGCTATCCTTGGAGAGCGTTTCGGGCGCGCAGCCATAGCTCCAGTGTGTTTTTTGTTGTATGCTGCTGCTTAGTCCAGCCTGGTGCCCAAGTGGACATCACTTACACTTATTTCTCGTTTTTTTTCAGGTACGAGGCTCAGTGGGCTGTCGTGATTGATTGTACCTTACAGCTTTTTTTTTCAGCACATGTCCGCTTTCAACGGATGTCGCTTTTTTTCTTTTCAGCACGGTCCAATTTCAACGGAATGTCGCGCAGGGCAAACTGAGCAAGTTCCACTCCTAGAAGTGGACATCAGGAGCAATAAGTGTATGATGCTGTTGTCACTGTTGTGATTCTTCAATACACTTATCACTCGTTTTGTCATGTAATATATACTTGAAATTAGTACACTTATTTCTCGTTGTATCAAGTACTATGCTAGTAACCCTTAATAGGAGAGAACAGATGTTGGCATGCACAACATACACCCACGGGAGAACACATACACATCCGTTGTATACACATATTAAGTGCAAAAACGTGAATCATTGCCGTAGAAGCACAAACACCGAGGGTCACACGCCGACTCATCTTCACACGCATATTAGTACAGTAATTCATTCATTTGACAGCCTCCCACCCTTCGGATCTCAGACTGGCTTATCCAAGCACACAATTCGAAGCACGACGTCTGCCCCACGCTACGTGTTCTGTCGGAAGTCCCAACGTGCAACATGTTCCTTCCTGCTTGCTGCCAAAAACGAAAAAAAAAAAGCTTTCAAACATGTTCCTATTGGCTGCAAAAAAAAAAAAAAACAAAAAAAAAAACACGCTTTCAAACATGAAACCTTTCAACTTAAATTTGGTTGCGGAATCGCAAACAGAGAGGCACAAGCTCACTCCTCTTCACACGCATAATTCGTTGATTCGTTGATTTGTTGATTGGTTGATTCGTTGATTGACACCGAGGGTCATAGCGACGTGGTGTCCGCCTCAGCTCATAGTATATTAGGCAGACAATGATCAGGATCACTACGCACAATCGTGTAGTACATTTTACAAAAGAGAAGTACATAGACAAGCTGACAATCGTGTAGTAAACTGTACAAAAGAGAAGTACGTAGACAAGCTGACAAGTGTTATTCAGATGCTGATAAGAACTCGGTGAGGGGGCTATATACCAGCGGGGGGCGCTATAGATACCCCCTCCAAAACGCCGGCCTCTCACCGCGCCACTGCACCTCTGGTGGCGTAACTCGCACCATGTTTCTGCTTGGTGTGAAAACGGCTCTTTCGTCTGTGTCATTTACACGATAATTTTGTCTTCGGTTCAGTTAGGTTGAGTGAGTGCATGTGTGACGTGTCACATCTTGGATCTGCATGGTTGACAAGCAATCGAGTCACATGTGGGACGTGTCACAACTTTTTTTTTTTTTTTTTGGTGACAGGAAGACATCACAAGGTCTTTAATTTGAATTCCCTTTTAATGTCGAATATTATCACCGATTCGTGGAACCACCTGAATAGTCTGTCTGCGAATTCGGTTTTTTTAAGTTATTTACTGTGAACAAAAAAACTTCTCTACTCCTGGAGAGAGGGTCGATCAAGTTTTTTTTCATCTTGGTTCGGCGTGTGTCGATGTTCTGACGATCGGCAATTGTTTTTTTTTTTTTTTTTCCGATGATTGCCAGTTGGCATCCGTACGAGCATAGTACGATATGTTTTTTTTTTTTAACTGGCCTGACGGATGTAGTGCTTCAAATGCTCTTTGCTTGGGCGTACTTTCTGTAACGACTCCATCAGGATGCATCTTGACGTATAGTCATCCAGGTGTGTTCTGACCGAGGCATCGGAGCAAAGAAGGCACACAAATTATGCACAGGACCGAAGCGCAGTTTTATTTATCGCTAAGATGCGAATGTCACAGTCAAAGCAAAGTCCAAAACTGCAGATCGTGGGTCTTGACGTCTGCATGTTCAGGTGCACCCTTTTTTTTTTCTTTTTTTTTTGAACCAACTGAGAAAGCCCAATTGCCGTAAATGTGCAAAAAAAACTCTTCCTCTTCAAATGCTCTCTTTAAACAAAGAAACATTTCGTTTTCGTTCGGCTCAATTAGGCCCAAAGTATACCGACATGTTCAGATTCGACGCCTGGTAGATACTAGGTAGATAGTGAAAGGTGAAATTGAGAGAAGAATAAGATGGTTGAGATTGGACTTCCTCCTTAATTAATTAATTAATCAATTAATTACTGGGACACATGCAACACCAGATCGACGAAAGTGGATAAGGGTTTTGCCCCCTCGAGTCCCATCAAGGATCAGACGGCCGAACGTGTAAAGATCAATCCCTTGTGGGCAGTACACTACCGGTGAAGCTAACGGTTCTTCTTAACGGATCGTTGTGCTTGTGCAAGTATTTTCTTGGTGATCTGCCTGTTGCCCCGAGGTCCACCTACCTAGATTCTTCGTTTCCCACTGTACATAACGAAAATCAAAATTTGGGATCTCTCTCTCTCTCTGTCTCTCACCCACCCACACACACACACACACACACACATATATTTCCAGATTAAATTTGTGTGCAAGGTGCCATCCATGATGCTTGAGATTGACTATGCCGGTGCTTGGTAGTCTTTCTTTCAGTCAGTAGCACTCGACGCAGCTGTAGGTTATGAAGACCAATGGATGGGGGAAACGAGAACAGCAACTTCGTCTGGTTCCAAGTGGGACTGTTGTGAAGGTGTCTGATTGATCGTTCTCCTGGGCCCACGTCTTCAGACAATAGGTCAGGAAAAGAGCAATGGCCAGAATCGAAGAGTGGGACCTAATCCTGAGTCCTGACTGTGTGACCGTCGTCATGGCCTTTCTACGAGTCGCTTTTCCCTCTCTCGCTCTCCTGTGGACGTTTTTTTTTTCACTTTATGTAGAGTCTGACCTGAACAGCAAAGTTTCAACTTCTCAAATCGACGGCACTACATTCGAGGTCGGGGTTGTCCCACTCTGTGCGGAAAGCATTGGCTGGGACCATCACCCAGCTTTGGTCAGCCGGCATCTGCGGGCTGAGGGGACCATACTCCATCGAAAACACACTAGATTCTGCCCTTAGGCTATTCTATCCCTGCCCCCTCCCCTCCCCCCACGAACGACTGCAAGCTATTACAAACGGGCCCAGTGCCCAGGCTTTACCCCTTGTTTGCAATCCAACAGGGGGCCGGCAACAACAGGCCTCGAAATTGCCCTTCAGAAGTAGCCCCGTCTCTGCCTCACATCGGCCGCGGGGCCGTGTCAGTCTGTCAGAGGCTGAAAAGCGACGCCAGTCGGTCGCCGATTTCTTTTATCGCCGGTGCGCCGGCGCCGGCTTTTCCGGATAGACAAGGAGTTTCTTTTCAGCAAGGTTGGGGCCCTGTACTGGCGGTTTAAAACCATCAATAACCATGGCGCTCAATCTGATCTATATATGCAGCCGACAAAGAACTGTCAAGTTCGCAAACTTGTCAAAAATCCTCTCCCTTGCTCGTCACCTTCTTCTTGACAAGTCTTCAACCTGACCCGATGCCTGCAACCTTTCAACGTTATCTGAAAAATCAAAGCGTGGACTAATGTGCCAGATCCCACACTCTGTCCTAATGCTTTTCTTTAGCACGATCTGTGTTTCCCTTTCTTTTTTTTCTTTTTTTTTTTTCCAATGAAACTCGACAGAGTTGATAGTGGTGGTGATACGAGCATCCACCACTATCAACCCAGCTACTGGCTCCTTTCTGTTGGTGGGGAGCTGCACCTGCTGGAAACCGGGTCCAGCGTCCCTCATACATATTAATCCAGTTCATAGCGGGAGAAAAAACTGCCTCTTCAGCCTAAATTTAGGTCGCCAGATATATCTTTCGGCCCTAGCATCAATATCTCCTGATTCACTCTGATTTTCTGGTTTGCGATCTTCTTCCGGGGTTGAAATCCTCCCTCAGTCTTCTTCCGGGGTTGAAATCCTCCCTCAGGCTTCCATTTCCTGTCATTGGATCAATTCTTGGCCCATGGATGATCCTAGGCTTCCAGCTTGTACAACAGGAGTTCACCAGAGGCCTCTACAGGGGTATAAGAGTGGGTGCAGTGGCTGTTCATGAGGAAGGCTGCACCTCTGCCCTTCCCTCCCATCAACTTTTTCCTGAAACAAAAAGCAGTGACGGTGCCGCAGCTCACACATGACCTCACCTACCTACCACCCGGGTAGTTGTTTCTGTCCATTCTCCTCCCGTTTCCTTTTGCGGCTTTGCCACCCAGGCCCACCCTTCTTCACCCTTGGCTTTGCCACTCCCCCCCCCACCCACTTGTACTAAGGTCCTCGGTACACCAGAAGAGGACAAATTCAATGAGGGCCTCGATACTCCCCCTCACTCTGCGAACATCTTCAAGATGTTCCCCTAGTAAACAGCTAGCACACTCAACCCCCTATCACTCGGGGCGGTCTTTCTCCCGGTCCTCGTCCTCTTTCCTTTTGCCACCCTTTGCCACTGTTGTGTCTTTGCCTCGCAAGGCCCTCGATGCCGCAAAAGACTATATTAAGCAGGGTGTTGATGATCCCAGTCAAGGCAAACGCATCCTTTGAGCTGCAAATATTTTCAAGAGGTTTGCACGAAGACGAAATAGGGTCATTGGCGCATCAGGTATCAGCCACTCCTACAATTAGAGTGTGTGTTGGAATGCATCAGTGTGACAGACTGATGCTTCCGTCTTCACCTGAATAGAATAGAACGTCCGGTCATCATCGCTGTATCAAGTGTGCGAAGATGACCAAATACGGTTTTCATGAAAGGGTGTTGTATTCGGGTGAAGATGGTAGTTTCCATGAATAGTGGCAAAAAAAGTGCATCAGCATTGGGCTTGAGATACTGGATCATTTGTGGCTCGATGATGCTAGTTTTTTAAACACACTCTTGAAAATTCAAGACTTATGGTGGATGTATTTTTTCTGTCATTTTCTTCCTGCAAAGTGGGTGACTGACTCATTCTACCATCTTCCCCCGAATACGATGTACGGTCATTATAGCTGTATTTAGGGTATCATTATAGCTGTATTTACGATTTAGACTGAAAGAAACCCTAAATACAGCTATAATGACCGTACGACGTACATTGTATTCATTGTAATACAGCATTAAATTTCTCCCTGAGATACCTGCTGTCCGATCATTTGTGCCTCAATTAACTGATGTTAGTGACGTCTCTGAAACGCACCCTTGTCAATGACATAATGGTGAACCTATATCTTCTGTCGTTTTCTTCCTCTGCAAGACTTAGTGCTGTCTCACACTTGGCGCACGAGCGTGAATGCACTCCAATTTCATGGCTACAGATTACAGTCTTTCGCCGAATACAACGTACGATCATTATAGCTGAATTTGGACTGAGCGATACCCCAAATTCAGCTATAATGACCGTACGTTGTATTCGGGGGAAGACTGTAGTGGGACCCTTCTCCAGGGATTACCTGAGATTGAAGGCTGTTAGCGCTGTTCTTTTCCTTATTCAAATAGAATCAAATTGTTGTTTTTGAGCAAGGTCATCGGAGCTTTTGCCTGACCAGTGACCACTAGTTCATCTTCCCAGGTCCCTGACTCAGGCTGACTGGACCCTTTCGGTTTGGCAATGCCATCTGTTCCAGCCGCAGACAGCCCCAACCCCCAAAGGCACTCTGATTCAATGGCTTGATTTTTCTCTTGTTTTTCCTTTGTGGTAACCCTAGTCAGATGCCAACATATTAAATAATTAAAAAAAAAAAAAGGGATGCCAACTTACTGGCCCGATCCAGAATCGTTTGCGTTCAGTCTGAGCAAGGAGAGCCCTGACGAGCACACTATCTACGTGGACAAGCCATAGACGCAGTCACGCAGACACACAAACAGAAGATCTGAAGATTCTGAAGCAAAAATAGAAACACAACTTGAGAAAGTATAAAGTGTGGCCTAGGTTGCATAGTCAGACTACCAGGCTGTCCTGCACAATATAAGGTTGCCCGGATTGTCAAATCACTTTTCGAAGTGCTGGCACAGTGACACGCAGGCAAGTCCGGAACAGACACAAGTTGGGAAACTTGGGGGGGCTGCGTAACCGTATGAGCACGGTTGAGCACCCGAGCGCCAGCTTAAACCACCAGTATTTGGCCCAGCTATCAAGTCTGAGCCTCGGCCTACTGGTATCATGTATGCCGAGCCTTCCCAAGGTGCGAACTACCAGGCACTAACTTCCCATACCTACTTGCAGAAGAACATGGAAAAGAGAAGAGGGGAAAAAAAAAAAAAAGAAGAGAAAACTATGGCGCAGTCAGGGTTGCAGTTTGTACTGCGTCTTAGCAGTTTACTCAGGGCCCGAGTTTCAAATGCAGTTGAAACTCAGGCTGGCCTTTTTCTGCAGTTCAGTCAGGCACGTGGCCCGGTTTTTTTTTTTTTTTTTTTCCGTTGCGTTGTGGGGGCACAGCGGAGATGTCTCGGCCATGCCTGAGGGAAAAAAAAAAAAAAAAGCATCTCGTTGTATGGCAGGGCCACGACCGAGATTGGGGGGGGGGGGGACAGGGAAAAGAAAACCATGAAAAAAATAATGAAAAAGAAGGGGCCACGTGCCTGACTGAACTGCTAAAAAAAGCCAGCCCGAGTTTCAACTGCATTTGAAACTCGGGCCCTGACTAAACTGCTAAAATGCAGTTTGAAATGCAATTACGAACTGCTTTCGTGACTGCGCCTTAGGGTCTGATCCCACTGGTCTCTTTTACAAAAAAGTCGTAAAGTAACAGAAAAGTCGCGCCCGCTCCTATCGGACCGTGAAAGGAAAATCGCATCCCACAACTCCGAAAAGAATGGCCCTTTCACAGGCGTCGTGGCGCAATAATGTGGGAGGGTGGCGGATCAACGGAGGAAAGGAGGGAGTGACCGGAAAAAAAAAACAAAAAACAATAACAAAAAGCTGCTCCAGCTTTTTAGCGGCAGGGTACGGGTTGGCTTCTCTTGGAAAACGGGACGGATTCTTGCGCCGGCGATCACTCCCGAGCTGCCACGATAGAAACTGTTTCCACACCCTCCCACCACCTGTGCCGCGACCTGCTCATACGGAAAGAAGTGGGATCCCCCGAAACTCATATTTTTACTTACTGTAAGTAGTGTGGGATCACACCCTTAGTTACCCAAAAAAAAAAAACGCAAAACGCAAAAAGCAACGAGCAAAAAACGGGATTTACTCTATTATGGAAAAAAAAAAGAAATGGTTACTCATTTTTAGGAAAAAGAAAAACAAAGAAAAGAAGGAAAGTGATTCTGTTCATGTGCGCCGTGATTCACCTTTCACTACTTACCCACCACTACTTACCTACCACTACTCCTAAGCCTATACAAGGGAGCCCTGCAAGCATAGTTTCTACCTTTCACAATCAAGGGGATGCATGTTGCCCCCCGCCCTAACCGGGAGTGTCATGGATGCATGATGCACCTATACAGGGTGGGCCGGCGGCAGGGAAGGCTGGTAACGCAAAGACTGAGATGTTTGCCAGTATCTGCGCCTCCTGTCTAGTTTCCCCATCCCCATCAAGTAACCATATCGTCTATGGGCAGCACTCTCCGACAGACCACACACAGACACACATACACACACGCTGTGATGGACAGAGACCCTACCAATACCAACGAGGGGGAGCAAAGCCAGCCATCTCAGTTGGCTGGCACCAATGCTACCTAGGCGGTCAGTGGGGTTGGAACCTATGACCTCCTGAATACCACTTGGATGCCTAACCAACTGAGCTAGGCCACCTGCTCCTGGACCGTTTTTTTTTTTTTTTTTTTTTTTTTTGAATCGTGCTCCATCTTTTGGTGGGGGGCAGCACCTGCTGGAAAACGGGTCCAGCGTCCCAGAACATTGTATCCATGGAGGAACATTTGAAAGCAAGATATGATCTTTGGCTGCCAGCATTGACTACCCCAGCGGACTTGGGGGGTTAACTGCGCAGCTTGTTTTTTTTTTTTTTTCCTTGAAAGTTTCTGCCTCTTCAATCTCGGAGGAGATGCCCAATCCATCATTCATTGGACTAGCAGCTTCCTTCCTTCCTCCGCTTCTTTTCGTCCTTTTTTTTTTCCCCCCCTCCTCGAGGCCCACTGCTAGCAGTCTCTTTCCTTCTTTCCTAGATTTAGTGTGTGGAGGTATCTCATACATGTGCCCATAGGTTCTCCCTCGAGGGGCAGAGACCTACCTCAAAACGTTCCGATCCAAATGTGTGTTGCCAACGAGCTCTAGCTAAGCTGGTACACCAATGAACTGTTGAAAACTGCCATACAGCCCAAGTTCGAAACGATAGAACCAGATGAATGTAACAAGTATTTCTGAATTACCTGGGGCCAGTCAGCTCGATGACGATATCTCAAGGCCGTCGCCCTTTTTTAAAAAATAAAAAGAAAAGAAAAAAAGAAAAAAAGGAACATGTGTTGCAGTTGAGATGTAATGTGTGTGCGGGACGGTGATCCTAGACACCATCATTAGTCTAAGATGCAAACTTTAATCCCACAGCCTGACATCAAATAGATATTAAAGCACCAGTACACCACACATTGGCCCCTTGGGTGTCAGTATGAAACCGGCACCACCTCGAAGGCCGCCAATTTTATTTTTCAACCGCGGCCCACGCCGTGCGGCCCCTCCGAGGCTCCGAGTTGTGCTTGTGGCATCAAAAAGAAAATTTCTGCAAGGCTGGACCCCACTGGGGAGAAACTCGGAAAAAACACCCCGCGGGATGTTCTCTCGGACCCCACAGGCAGTGGAAGAATGCCTGGAAGTCGTTTTTCTTCCGGGATCCCAGACCCCACCAGGCAGAAAAGAGTCGTGTGGAAATGCGACCAAGGACTTTCCACGTCCAATTCTGGCTGGAAAGTGCCCACATTCTGCAATCCGCCGGAAAATTGTGGCACACGCAGGGGTTAGGGGGGGGGCATCCCCGTGTGTTTTCCGAAGCTGGAAGACCACGCAGGTCCACATGATGTCCGCCAGGCACGGCCCATTGGAGACTCCGGCTGGACGACCACCCCGCAGGTCCACACCTGCCCCACTCAAAGTAGGACGACGGACAAACCGGCAGAAGTGGGGTTGGAAACTGTTTTGCCGGGACCCCATAGCGGACTGCATTTTGCGGCAAAGTGCCCTAGTGATATTCCGTAATAGGAAAGGTCCCCGTTCAGCACCCCGAAAAGGAAAGTGGCCGAATGTTCGGAAGGCATGGGTTGGACCCAAGGAATGACCGTGCCGCCTCATGTGGGTGATGCAGGGCTCCAGGACCGGGGTAGGCCAAGGGGCAGAAAACTTGCTGTTTTCAAACGGTGGGCGTGACCTTGGAAAGTACCCCACAGGGCCCACACACTCCCTCCCTCACTCTCAACTTTCGGCACAAAATCGCGGCGAGATGTCCACCGGAGCCACTTTTCCACGCCGCGGGCGATGTGAAAACGGCCATACTTGTTCTTCCACGCCATAAATTGCGGGGTGTGGGGTTCCGGAAACCAGTATTTGGAAGACATTTCGCTTTTGCCTGCCAGGTCTTCCACTGCCTGTGGGGTCCCGAAAACAGTTTTGCGGAACATTCTTCCTTTCCACATTTCTGTGGGGTCCAACTCGTAGTTCCCAGCAGGAGTTGTTCTGTGTTTTTCCAAAAGGTGATGATGAGGGACGCTGGACCCGTTTTCCAGCAGGTGCAGCTCCCCACCAATAGAATGGAGCCTTTAAAAAAAAAAAAAAAAAGAAAGTCTGCATCCATTTTCAAGAAGGCTTAGGCCTGGACCCCACAGGACAAAATCTTGGAAAAGACATGGAAAAGATGGCATGAAAATATGTTTCTGAGAGTCCAGTGGACGAAGAGCCCGTTTGGAAAACCAATTTTCGGAGATGCGGGCGGTTTTCTGGGGCCCCACAGCCTGGAAAATGCACTCTGGAAAACTGCACTTTTGTGTTTTCACACGAGTTTCCGGTTGGAAAACTGGCACGGGAGGACTTTCTGCCGGAATTTGGTGCCATTTCCAGAAGGGGGGGGAGGGGGGGCATGTCCTTGGTTGGAAACTCCTCGCCAAACTGCTGGTCCATCGATGGTCCGAGCCGAGACGTCCAGTGGCTCAATGGCGGTGGACACAGACATGCTCTTGTCACTAGCCACCCAGGACCAGACATCCGAAAACAGGTGCGCTTCCCTTCGACGGGCAATGTCATCTGCGACCGTGTACTGGTCCCTCTCAAGTTTCCGGCCTTTCCGAGCTCGGAAAACTGCCTTTTCCGTCCTCTGCGATGGGTTCCCGTCTTTCCGCAGGTGAACTTTTCCAGTGACCCTTCCACGGAATTCCCAAAATCAGTACTTTTCCAACGCTTTTCCTGTGGGGTCCAGGCCTTAGACTTAGGGGTGGACCCCACTGCTCGGCGGCTGGAAAAAGTGGTTGGCCAGAAAAAGCGGTGGAAAGACGGCGGAAAGACTTTGGCGGGTTTCCGTGGGACCCCACCGCCAAAGTATTTCCAAAGCTCTGGAAAAAGCAAAACATACCCAAAAAGGAAAAGTTGGAGGGTCCCCCCCCGAAAAGGAAAGTCGGGATGGGATTGTGGTGCACCAAGTCCGTCCGTCGCTGGACCAGGACGGACAACGGCCCACATTGGGGAACCGTGTGATAGGGCAGTGCATGTCCGAGGGGGCTTGCCCGCCCATGAAACGCTCCGTCGTGACGTGAGCTGGACCACGCTCGCTCGGCATCTTCTTTCCACAGGAGAACATG
>BFEA01000562.1:772125-799237 GCA_003427395.1 Chara braunii | reverse complement strand
CCCCCCCCCGGTCGGTTGGAAGGCCTTTCTGGAAAGGTCGTGGAAGGCCGCGCGGTTCGGTTTCCAGGCCGCCAACCATGTAGAAACGCTTCTGACACCTTTCCCGCAACGTCCTTCCACGGTCTGTGGGTTCTGAAAAGCCTTCCAATTCTGAGTTTCCATCCTCTTTTCCAGATCAGTGGAGTCCCAAACACACCGGCCTGGAAAGATATTTCCAAGAAGCCGAGCAGTGGGGTCCGACGCTTAGGGCCAAAAACCACTGCCCATCACCAAATCTGGTTTAAATTTGCAAAAGTGCATGGCTGGAAAGCTGCATTTTTGTTGCCCAACTATATGTGATCATTATGTGGCTTGCGGGAGAGCATGAATGACATTGCGAAAATGGGGTACTATGGGACAAAGGCACACTTTGGTAATCGACCACCTAGTGCGGAACTTTTCTTCGGAGCATGTTGCAGGCTGAGATTTTACAGAACTGCATGCAAGCATTCAAGTATTTGATAATGTGCCGGCAATGCATCAGTTTGGTGGAGGCCAGCGGCAATTTCGATCCCGTGCACACGTATAGACCCCGATCTAGTGTAGCCCAGACAGCGCACCACCTGCTACAGGAAAGGCGATAACTTTGTTCTGCATCTAGTGTGGTTATGGCCACTGCGATTTATGCAATAGCTTCCAAACACACACGCAACTGGGTCCTAGCCCCTGGGTATCTCATTTGTTCTGTACAAAATTCATCAGGGATGCTGGGCCTGGTTCCCAGCACATGTTGCTCCCCAGGAACAGCTTGGAACAAGTTGCTTCAAAAAAGAAAAAAAGAAAAAAAAGTGCAGCAGATATTTGATAGCCAGCAGTAATTTTACTTAATCCTTCTCCTGCCTTTTTTTTTCGGTCCGGGGGGGGTGCGGGCAGAAGGGATGGGCTAGTAACAATTTAGTCGAATTAGTAGATATTCGATAGCCAGCAGTAAATCCTCCTCTTTTCCTTGTGTTTTGGTGAAAGAGAGGGCCTAGCAATTGTTTCTCTGTTTTGTTTGGTGGAGGAGAGACGATGGGTCTTGATAGACCCTCCTTAGACTATGGGCCTCGTTAGACACTCCTTGTGGACCCAAAATCCACAAGGAAGTGCTCGTTCCACCTGTCCGCGGGGACGATTCGTGAAAAAAAAGTGAAAGCAGCACAAGGAAATTTCCTTGTGGCGTCCTTGTGGCTACAGCCAATTTTTCCTAATCCCCAAGGGACCTCCGAGGTCCCTCGGAGCACAAGGAAGCGCGAAATTCGGAGCGGCGAAGGCATGCGTCGACGCACAGTTTCGGTTTGAGGGTGGTCCAGATGTGGTCCACTGAACAGGAGCACAGACATCCCTGCCCTCCACCGTCTGGACGGCGCCCCAACAGCTCCAAACGGTCACCGTCCGTGTGTCCGTCGAATCGGGCGTCGCCGGCCGGTGTCATGCGGTCTGCTGTGCTGGGCGATCGTCGACAACGGTCGGAAATTTGAATGCTTGTCCCCGCCAGCGCTGCGTCCGGCAACGACAGTTTTATTTTGGAAGATCGTCGTTTTCGTCGGTTGTCGTCAAGCCTTGCACGTCGGAGCACAGATCTTCCCTCGCTTTTTCTGTAGTCGACGGAGTTCTTCGCTGGACGGTCGACCACTGACGTGGAGCTGCTGCTCTTTCCAGGGCCCTTACATGGCCGACCTGCTACACAGGCTGCATCTGCTACTCGTCGTCGTGCTGCTTCTCATCGTTGTCTTCTTCCACGTGTGTTTTGTCGGCCTGCTCACTGTCGCGGCTCGCAAAAGGAGATCTTCCAAGAACGGCGACAGGATGGATCGACGACTGACCAACGGCAGACCGGCAGCTCCCTGTCCTGCTCCCTGTCCTGTGCTTCATCCACCACCTCCGCGTCGCTCGAGGAATCACTCCGCAACACAACGCGTAGCACAGCTGAACAACAGCCTCCGAGGTCGCCACGTAGTCAGGGCCATCGTCTGGAGCTTGCATCAATGTCCTCCGTCTACGCGCGATCAACTGCTCCTTCAGTCGCCCCAGCGCCCTCTCCTACTGACATCGAAGAACAACGGTAGACACGGCCGCCGCCATGGCCTGCAGCTCAAGAGGCATCAACACCGCACGTCCACCCTCTTCGTCGCCCTCCATAGCCACGACCTGGACGCGGACCCGTTGCTCCACTGACGTGTGTGTCGTCCTTCCACACCCAACGAAGAAGCCGAAGACATTCGTCGAAAGCTGGCCCCTTTTCTCTGAATGCAGTCCCGCAGACGGAAATGTGTTTCAAGGCGCAGTCGATGTGTGCGAAGGTCGATGGCGATGGACGCACCCGACGATGCCTGCGCACTCGCAACGGCCGGGGGATGGAAGTGACGCCGCCGCTGAGCCCGTTTCAGCAGCACGTCGTCTTCGCACCGCCAGCGGCACGTCATCGTCGTCGTCGCAGCCGTCATTCGAACTTCAAATTTCAAATGTTGACGCCCCCTGGGTTAATTTTTTTTCCCATCGCCCGCCTCATGTCGTTTCCCGCCACACGTCACTGGACCATGCCACCTCCACACGGACAAAAGACGGTGGACCAAGGACCACTGACCCCGCAGCCACTAATTTCCGTATGAAAACGGCCGCGGGCACGCCACAAGGAAACATCCTCGGGGGAGGTCCTCAAGGATGAGTGGAATGACGCCGCAAATTTCGCTGCAAATTTCGCTTAAGACCACAAGGAAATTTCACTGTGGCTCAAGGAACTCGCAAGGAGTGTCTAACGAGGCCCTATTCCTGAAAGTCGAATCCCTGAAAAAAAAGTGAAAACGCGCGAAGGACCTGAGGAGTGGCCAGCCAAATCATTCTGGTTTTCAAAGAACCCCGCTTGGCTCTTTGAAATTTCAAGGACTGCGTTTCATGGAATGGAGAGGGCATACACGTAGTGGAGAGGGCATACATGTAGCGGAGAGGCATACTCTGAATCAGGATGATCACCCTATTGGCTGAAACCTGAAGCACAACTTTTATTCCTCCTTTTTTTTTTGTCAATGATATCTTTCTGAGGAAGTAGTCCTAAGGACGGACTTTTTAGGAACAGTCTTAACCACGACGCTGAAAATCATAATTTTTTTATTTTTTTTCTAAGGACGCTGAGCCACTGCGTTTCACGGAGTGGAGAGGGCATACACACAGTGGAGAGGGCATACTCTGAATCAGGATTGTGGCGGTGACCCTGTTGGTTGAAAGCATGAAAGCGTGAGGCACAACTTTTATCTGTCAACAACATCTTTCTAAGGAATAGTCCTAAAGACGGATTTCTTAGGAAGGGTCTAACCGGGACGCTGAAAATCCTAAATTGTTCAGGAACGGTAAGGAGTGTCTAACGTGACCCAGTCTTAGTTGGAGACTCAGTTGTGGATATGCGATAGCCTTTGTCCTCCTCGTTTGTTTTCAGGTGGAAGAGAGGGGCTAACAATTTACCCGCAGTAGTTGATATTTGATAGCCAACAGTAAATCCTGGCCCTGTCTCTTATACACATCTAGATGTGTATAAGAGACAGAGCGTGACCCAGTCTTAGTTGGAGACTCAGTTGTGGATATGCGATAGCCTTTGTCCTCCTCGTTTGTTTTCAGGTGGAAGAGAGGGGCTAACAATTTACCCGCAGTAGTTGATATTTGATAGCCAACAGTAAATCCTCCCCCTCATTTTGTTTTCTTGGGGGGGGTTGGGGGGGGGAAGACGAGAGGTAGCTGGAGGGGGTTGCAGCATGGGGCGGCGCAAGAGAGGGGCTACCAACTTACTTGGAGTCGAGGTTGTTTGATAGGTAGTAGTAAATCCTCCAGCTCTCTTCTTTTCTTTTTTGGGGGTGGAAGAGGGGGCTTCACAGTTCACCCGGAGTAATTTATGTTTGATCGTAGCAAAACCAAATCCCTTTTTTTCCGCCCTACTGTTTGTTCTTTAGTGCTAAATACTCCTATACTAGGGACTGATCAATGTTGTGCTAGCAGGATGATAATCACCTGAAGGAAAATCTCACATCGGCCCTGAATCGAACTGGTCGCAGGTATGCCAGTACAACAATAGTGCAGCCCTGAGATGCATGGCCCAAAATTAAGGGGGGTTGGGAGGGGTATGTTCAAACTGGTGCATTGGTTTGTTGTGTGTCACTGTGGTGTCATCTTTGTTACGAGCGTCTTCCATGAGATGCTTCGCCTGTTTTGCAGCAGGCGACAGCCACCACCAATAACTGGCAATAAGATTGGTGCTTTGATTGAACAACGAAGAAGGGAGGGGAAAAAAAAAAAAAAAACAGAGGATGGCACATCCCGGGTGAAACATCATTCGTGGGTTTAACTTACACGAGTCTGCTCGGTGAAACACGGGGTGCCGTGGGACGCTCCGTGCAAGATTCCGCTGCCCTAAGTTGGGAAAAGGGCGTGAGCCCAGGGCAGGGCCAATGAGACGTCGCTGAGCGCACTGCAGGTAAAAGAAAAAAGAGACAACTGCGCCTGTGATCGCTGCACAGTTCAGAATTCGCAGAAATAGCAGTCCACTGCAAGCTTGGGCCAGACCAGTTAGAAGAAAGTTCAACAAAAACAGTAAATCATGCGTCCCACGGCCTACCAGTTCAATAATTGGCAAAAACGGGAGGTGGCCTGGGCTAGTGGTACCTCCCTTCTTCCCGTGGCCAGGCCTGGGAGCAGGTACCGGTAGCAGGCGCTCCCGTTTTTTTGTTGTTGTTGTTTTCCCATTTTTGGCTTCTGGCGGGATTCGGTTCGGGTTGGAAAATGACCCCACTTGGTCGCTACAGGAAAAGTCACCTACCGTGCCACATCCCACCCGGCACATTCTCTCTCTCTCTCTCTCTCTCTCTCTCTCTCTCTCTCTCTCTCTCTCTCTCACACACACACACACACACACACACACACACACACACACACACACACACAAWCAAAAAAAAAAGTGGCCAGCAATACTTCCTAAAGTTGTGCCCGTATACAAGCCATGATTTCAGGAAATGTAAGGGCCGCTACCGAAGCCTATAGCTAAGCCAAGTACTGGTGGTTTAAAAAGAAATTGTGTCGGGGCTTGTCCTGGCCTTGCGAGGCGGTGCGAACCCGGGTGGGACACGGGCTTACCCCTGGGGGCCCGAGCTTCACAGGTCGTAATATAAGCTTTATTCACTTTACACTTCTTACAGAAGTCTATGCCTTTCTCGGCCTTTTGGCCAAGATCAAGCGTATTGCGAGGACTGAGCCCTCACAGGGCCCCGACAGACATGCAAGTGTTCTAGGCTGTGGCGCCCCAGCAAGCATTGTGCCCGCCCTAAGTGAAGGCAGGCTTGAATATCCACCAGAGGCCTCTTTACGACATTTTCCATATGTGGGTACTCAGACAGTTGCAGCACGCTAGTTGGTTACGGGGAAATGTGAGCCTCCAGGCTCTTTCCACCAACAAGGGCTGCGCTGTAGAGTTGAGCCCAGGGCCAGATGGCTGCACCCTGGGCACACGCAGTGTGAGGCCGACACATTATGCAGCGGCCACGGACAAATGAGAAGGCAGCATTGTCGTCACAAAGTCTCCGCGAGCCAATGAGAATGCGGCCAACACTTGAAGCCTGGACGGCTATCTGTAGGTTCCCAACCGAAAAGGGCCCAGGCCCTTAACTGTGGAAGTGGGCCTGGGAACAGACACTGGGGCCCGACTGGAAGCTACTGGAAGCTCCCCAGCCAGGCCCATGCAGACACTGCAGGCCCATGCAGACACAGCAGGGGCTGCACTTTCCATAAAGGAAAGAGGCCAGCCCAGGGAAGGGCATTCTGGCCTAGGCAGGCAATGCGGACATGCTACTGCGTTGCTGCGCAAGTGTCTGCATGGGCGCTGCTGGTCGGACGCCCGCACGGGCTCAGTGGTGAGACGGGCTTTGCTGAGGCAGCGGGCGCACAGCAGCCATATCCGGGCAGCTGGGGCGCAGGGCAGGTGATGGCGATGGTGGTCTTCGGGAAGGAGGCGCATGATGTGGGAAGACGAGGAGTGATGATGAGAGGAGAGAGAACGTACTTGGTGTACGCGGGTGATGGACATTGGTGTTGATGTCATGTGCATTGGTCTTCACATTCAGAGTGATCCAGTTGCGAGAACGTAGATAGGCTAGATAGGCTGAGTAGGGTAGGCTGGGCGGTACTAACCGCAGGCTCCTTTTTCTGGGCCCGCTGCGCTAATTCTTTGTGCACGTGCGCTAACACACACGCAAGCCCGCGCTGCAATGCGCATGTTAATGTGCCGCGAACTGAGCCCGGTCCGCATGCAGAATTGCCTGGATTGAATAATAGAGTGCCTACTGTAAGAGTACTCGTGGTGTGGAAGGGTTGATGTAGTAATCAATCTGGGAAGTACACGTGTGGAAGGACGACGGTTTGGGGAAGAAGAGCACTCGCTATCGAAGGAAGAACATCTGACTTGCGTTGTCCACCGTCGATAGCAACGTTAGGTACGTGGTATCCATAGACTTAGTGATTTTCCAACCTTAGGAAAGAAAAGCTACAAGAGGGGTAGGAGGCCTGTGATCTGAGTATCACAGGGTTTTTCTTAATCACCTTGGGGAGAACGTATTTGGAAGGGTTCCATAAGGTATTATTAGCGCAGAGAAGACGAGGATCCTAAAAGAGGGAGAAAATAATGAACGAGAGATTGGTTGATCGAAGTATTTAGAAGAGAAGGTATCGTTGGCATGTCATCAAAGAATGCACGAGTAGCACAAAGCCGTGCTCATTGTGGATCACTGGTGCAAATTATATATGGGAGACAATGCTGACCAAATGCGACGATTGGTACAAATTATCACCCGAAGTGGTGAAGACTAGATAAGTGTCCAAGTGCTATCACGTATATCGGTACAAATCATCGCCCGACGTGGTGATGATAGTCTGAACGCAGGCAGAAGGAAGATGGGAAGGCGGAGAAAGTTTGATCAGAGAGGAGAATAGTTGCGCTGTCGAGCGCATCGGCCCCCGCGTGAGCGAGGGCCCTCCCGGCCGCGTCACCGCCAAAAAAGGAGCAGCTGCTGCCGTGCCGAGCGGTCAGCACTCCCCCTACACACTTCTCGATGATGGGTGTCGACGCCAAAAAAGTTGTGCAGCATCTCCCCTATACTCAGCCTACCAAGGTGGTGGCCATGGCAGCCTCCACCTCCACCTCTCACTCCTTCCTGCAGACCTCCTTCGCCAACAGCAGCTCCTCTCAGCTCCTCCTACTCCACCAGCGGCTCCCCCTCCAGCAGCCAGCACTCACTCAAGTTGGAATTCTAGCAGCATCAACCACAAATGAATGCTGGCTGGCTGGCTGCTAGCTTGTTTTATAGTCTAGCTGGAGGCTGAGGGCAGCTACTTTGCCCCCAGCCAAATCTCGGAGTGAGGCCTAGCCCTTGATCTCAGACGAGATCAAGGGCTGAGAACTTTGATGTTCCCCTAAGGAAACTAAGTTTAGACCTTTGGTAATGCATTTGGCCCTCACCTGCGGCTAGACGCAGCTTACCAAAGGTTGTACAAAGCCTTTTTAAGCAGACTGTTAGACTCCAACAGTCTGCTGTCTTATCAAAGTCCAGATGCTTCTAGACCTGCATCTGGACTGAGGCCGCGGTTAAATCCGCGGCTGTTCCGCGACAGTTTTTTTTTTTCCCAGCTTCTTCTTCTTCTCCTTTTTTTTTTTTTTTTTTTTCTTACCCCCTGGCTTTCTTTTTTTTGTACAGGGGCTGCTTGCCGTTCAGAACGAACGGCCGCCCCTTCACTTCACAGAGTCGAACTAGAGTCAAGCTCAACAGGGTCCTCTTTCCCCCTCTTTGCCCTGCGCCCGTACCCGGACGCTTTTTGTGTCAGGTTCGGGCGCGCAGGCAAACGCTGCAGCCCGTTCCGAAATCCAACGGGCGCAGGTAAGCTCGTCTCTCTCTCTCTCTCTCTCTCTCCTAACCCCGATTGTGGCCGCCCTGGGCGGCAGATTCATTCGATGTTGCTCATCCAAAGATGAGTTGTTGGGGGCACAGCCCCCAGATAAGTCGGCGCGACTCCGACAAAACAGTCGGGCACTTCGTGCCCTGAATCGGTGGAAGTCCAGCGAAACAGTCTGGCACAACCGAGCTTTTGAGTTGCCCGTTCCTTCAAAAACGAACAGGCACTCAAAAGAAAAGAAAAAGAAAAATTTAAACAAAATATAAGAATAAAATCTAGACAAAATCTAAAACAAATAAGAAGAAAAACAAAAAAAAGGAATCTATCTAAGATAGGGCCTCGCTGCATTGCTCTTGAAATGCACAAAAGACAAAAATCATGGCCGTGTATCTTACCATATTTTAGCGGACGATTCACTCTCGTTCTGCACATTTCGAGAGTGGTGCAGCGAGGCCCATAGCTGCCCGTTTTAAACGGGCAGGCACTGTCAAAGCACTGGGGCTGAAAATGCCCCAGTCACATGCAGGTGTGCCAAGTGGCACTGCGTTTTAGTTAGGTTTTTTTTTTTTTTTTTTTTTTTTTTCCTTATATTACTTTCTTTTCCAACGGCTACCCCCCCCCTACGCGTCGTTTCGGCCTAGTGGCCCCAAAAACAAACAAGCAAACAAACAAACAAAACAAAAAAAAGGAGGAACGGCTTACCTTGACGTCGTTGCCATCTCTACAAGACCCGTATCCGGACGCTTACGCGTCCAAATGCGGCTTGTAAGTTTTCCCTCATTTTTTTTTCATTCTTTTTTTTTTTTTCTATAAAAAAAAAAAATGGACCATTTCTCGATTCATGCGTGTCATCCTCACGCAGGGGCTATGCAGATCTGCGCGCGCCAGATCTGGGCCGTGCGATTTCTACCATCGGACGGCCAGATCTGACCGCGCTGGCCTCCAACAGCAACGGCCAGCTCCAAAAGGAGCCAGCCCAGTGGTATATGCGGGTTCTCAGTTTCGATCCCAGTACCCAACGGGTGAAACTCTAGTGTTGTAACCTACTGGGCTGGCTCCTATCACGATACTGATAGGAGCAGTTCTTCTTTATGAAGAGCTGGCCCATTCGTTATCCCCCCATGCTGGGGCTTTGCGGCCCCGCCTGCCTGTGGCCTCGCAGGCCCAGCCCGTCGGCCTGTGGCCCTGCAGGCCCTGCCTGCTTGCCTGTGGTCCTGCAGGCCCTGCCTATCTGCGGCCTTGTAGACGCTGCTTGCAAACCTTACCCTATCGGCCGGCCGCCCCACCCTGGCATTGGCCTAGCCACCCCCTGGTTCGGTGTCAACTTCCGCGGTTCAAACAAAACTCCCCACTCCTTCTGCGCCGTGGCCCTATACCCGGCGCATCCCCCTTTTTAGCCCATTCAGGCCCTGAATCGCGCGGCTACTAAGCCGCGCGACTCTATTTTAGGTAGAATAGGTTTAGTTTTACCGTTCCCATGTCCGCATACTCCTGCGGCTTCGACAAAACGGAGCATTACCATTCACATCCGTTACTCGTGGACGCCACACGCGTTTGGACTAACGTCGGAAACTTTTTGTCTATCAGTCATAGGTCATGTCTGAATAACTTGGATAATGTCAATCTCATCAAGTCTCCCAATCCAACAAAAAAGGTCGGACGGTGTCTGACCTCGAAAATCTCGGGCGAAAACCCTCACAGGGATTTTTGTCCCGACAGCGCTACTTTCTGGTACAAATCATCAACCGAAGTAACGGCGGTGGTCTCATGGGCGGATGGAAGACGGGGGGGAATTTCGAATCAAGTCGGCCTGTAGGGTTGCAAGTGTACAAGTGCTAACACATCGATTGACACAAGTCATCATCCGAAGTGACGAACATTAGACAAGTGTCTAAGTGCTAACGCGCTGATTGGTACAAATCATCCCTAGAAGTGTCATTGTTGCGCATATCACGAGCGCATAGATGATAGGGGGGAGGAGAACGATGGATTGGAGGGATCTGAAGAGAAAGTATCGCTGATCTAATGAAAGCCCGAAACTTAGCATCAAGGAAAGAAGAGGGAGTATCGAGGAGTTACCGATAGCTGCGTTGTTTTTTCTACGCACGTGCGAAAATAGGAAGTCGTGAAGTGAGCCGTATCAATCTGGGAAGTACATGTGTTAGAATAGAAGCTGGTTTGAAAGTGTGGTGAGGATGCTATGAGCCAAGTTTACAGGGGACTCCGTGTTGTGAAGTCGCGAAGTGAGCCGTGCCAATCTGGTGAAGTGCATGTGTTGGAAAGGCCACTGGTTTGGAGGATGAGTACTATATGTAAAGTACGGTGAGGATGTTGTGTGTCGAGTCCACGAGGGATCTTCCTCTTAACGTGGCGCATTTGTGACTCGTTTGGAGGGATTAAAAGAGGAGCATCCGGGACCGAGCGAAGACAGGTGTAATCCTGCGTAGCACCCCGTTTGCGTTCTCCGGCGAACGTGAACACGTTCGCCCGAACGTAAACAGGCTCCGAAAAACAGCGAATGCGGACGTAGTTTTATTTATTTATTTTTTATTTATTTTTTATATATAGGGGTGGGGGGCGCATAGGTGGTATTCCTGAACCCCCTTGGTATCTGCAGATCCATCATCTCTGCAATGGTGCTGCCCCCCACCAGATCCACCCCATTCCCCCCCCGCACGCCAAGTATATATGCTGTTGATTCACATTAAGGTCCGTGTTTCAGCAGTTATGGGACCACTGAGAAAGCGAGTTTTTGGGCAGTAGCAGGCCCACTCACCACGTGCTTTTCAGGGCTTCCCTCCACTACTCACCAAATGCGCAAAACTTGAATGAATCTTTTGCTAGAACATGGAACCATACGTCGCCATATGTTTTGTCTTTTGTGCAAGTAGTGACGAGTGGAGCAAGGCTCTTAGGGCCACTGCTCGTAGGGAAAAAAAAAAAAAAACCGAAACAAAAGAAAGAGAGAAATGAATCTACTACTGGAACATGGAACCATACGTCGCCATATGTTTTGTCTTTTATGCAAGCACTGACGAGTGGAGCAAGGCTCTTAGGGCCACTGCTGGTAGGAAAACGAAACAAAAGAAAAAAAAAGAAAAAAGAAAAAAACGAAACAAAAGAAAGAGAGGAATGAATCTTCTGTTGGAACATGGAACCAGACGATGCCATATGTTTTGTCTTTTGTGCAAGTAGTGACGAGTGGAGCAAGGCTCTTAGGGTCACTGCTCGTCGGAAAACGAAACAAAAGAAACAGAGAGCTACGGTAGTAATGTAACCCATAACTGCTAGAAAGCAGACCTGACTTCGAAACCAGAACATATATTGCTGGCCTGCTCGTGTCTCACACGAATTCCGGTCAATGTCTCTTGAGATGTTGGGACCCTTGCAGGTACACTGCAGGGGTCCTTCGGAAAAAAAAAGATTTAACAAGGAATACTGGGCCTAATTTTTTTTTCTGTGCCCTTCAATTTTTTAGATGGGAGGGGCACCATTGGCTACCTTAGCCAGCCCTCCCCGAACGATAACTCGAGTTCTCGCCCCTGGTGTACTTTGACTTCATACAGGTGCTGCATGGCTGTCGTCAGCTCGTGTCGTTAGATGTTGGGTTAAGTCCTATAACGAGTGCAACCCTCGTTTTGTGTTGTTAAGAGACATCACAACGATGTGTGCTGCAGTCGCAAAAAACTGTCAGTGATATACTGGAGGAAGGTGGGGACGACGTCAAAAATCTGCATGGCTGGGCTACACACGTGCTATAATGGCAATGACAATAGGAAGCAAGGCTTTAAGGCGGAACGAATCCTTAAACATTGCCGCAGTTCGGATTGTGCTCTGCAACTCGAGAACATGAAGTTGGAATCACTTGGTTTTCCTCTCGCCTTCTGTTCTGGCGCCACAACATACATTCTATATTTTTTGAACGGCATTGAAACCAACTTGTTTGGCCCTGAGAATGTTGCTTCTGAAAACGCCGGACCCCATAGATGTATCTGGACTTCAGCTAAGTGCAGACAGTCCCTCAGGAGCTGAAAAATGGTGACATTGTGGGGCCAAATAAGCAGGTTTCCTTTAATTAAATTAAAAAAAAAAAAAAAAAAAAAACAACCAACCAGAACCTTATGGCTCTGGCTCCTTTCCATTCTGGGGAACGTCAGTCCGGTTCCTTTTTTTTTTTTTCTTTTTTTTTTCTCCCCGAGGGGGACGGCTGCACCGCACTCTGCTGCAGTGCAATACAGAGGCAACACTGGAGGGGTCGAGTAAGCAATCTTACTCGTACGACCCCTCTGTGGCCCAGAAAAAATAATTTAATATCGTGTGGTCCGATGGACTACGGATCAGATATTAAACTGATCAGAACAGATACTACACTTGATCTTAGCCAAAAGGCCGAGAAAAGAACGTCAGTCCGGGTCCTGTTCCACCGGCGAGTCAAATTTTACATAGTGGAACTCACCCACGCCCCTTCCCGTAACAGTCGGCAGGTCCGAGTAGATGGCATTGATTTCTTCCCTTGATAAGCCGCTCACCCCTGCCTAGACAACTACGGTGCCGTTCGCTCCTCTCAGCTTGAAAGCTGTCTGGTACTACATTGCAAAAATAGAGCAGAGCACTCTGTGCATTCAATTTTGTTCAAGAAATATAAAATGTCCGTTTTAACTTTTAAGTTTTAACAAATGGCTGTTTATGGTTGTGCAACTTGAAGTGGACTTCTCATGTTGTTCGATGCAGGAACTATGGACTCATGACATCGCTCCCAGCCTTCTTTAAAAAAAAAAAAAATTAAAAAAAAAAAGAACATTATGGTTCTGGCTCCTTTTCCATTCTGGGGAGCATCAGTCCGGTACCTATTCCACCGGCAAGTCAGAAAGGATTACAATAAGTATTAAGTACTCACTCACGGTCCTCTGATGTGTATGTGTCACAGCATATCCACCTATTGTTGTGGGGTTCATAGTTCTTGAAGGAAAGGACTTCCTGAATTGAAGAGGAGTTAGTGGTGGTAGCCCAGTCTCCGTAATGCCATTTTTTATCTGTTTTTAGTAGGTCTCTCCAGTGTAGAGGAATGCTGTCTATGACGTGGTTTAAGTTGAAACAGATTTTCTCTTCCAAAGTGCCATCCTGCATGATGGCACAGTTAGTCAGACAACTTGGAAATCCTCCTCTTGTTGGAAGAGGAGTTAGTGGTGGTAGCCCAGTCTCCGTAATGCCATTTTTTATCTGTTTTTAGTAGGTCTCTCCAGTGTAGAGGAATGCAGTCTATGACGTGGTTTAAGTTGAAACAGATGTTGTCTTCCAAAGTGCCATCCTGCATGATGGCACAGTTAGTCAGACAACTTGGAAATCCTCCTCTTGTTGGAAGGCCGAGTCCGAAACTTGGAAGCCCGAGTCCGAAACTTGGAAGCCCGAGTCCGAAACTTGGAAGCCCGAGTCCGAAACTTGGAAGCCTGAGTCCGAAACTTGGAAGCCCGAGTCCGAAACTTGCAAGCCCGAGTCGGAGACTTGCAAGCCCGAGTCGGAAACTTGGAAATGATCTCAGGAATTCACGGTGACTTGCTTCAGTGCCCTGTTCACAACTTCACGGCATTCGCACAGAATTCTCGCTGTATTTTCTGTTTAGGCCCGCTAGGGCCAGTTCAAACTCCGGCTTGCGACATCTGCGATTAGATGATGAGGGATTCCATGGTTGGAGAGCACCACTGTTTTTTCTTTGAAAAGTTATGTCCTTTTTTGGTTTAGGGTTTATGCACTGTTCCGGACGCAATACATGGCGTAGACTGAAGACCTATTCCCCCCCCTCCACCCCCCTCCACCCGATCTATGTGAGCCGCATAATACCCACGCTAAATACGTAGTATCAGACGTTGAGACAGTGATAGGAGTAAATGCTGACGTGGGATTTCTTGCTTTTCTTCTTCTTCTGTCTGTTCTCTTCTTGTATCTGTCAAGTTGTTTCTGTTTGTATATAATTTGTGGTGTGAAACATGCACATACAGACACACACACAGAGAGGAGGGGGTGGGGGAAGGGGGAGAAGGTACGTGATAGGTTGAAGAAATGGACGACAAGGACATCGTAAGACAGGAGGTGGCAGTCAATGCACCGACACAGCTGCAGTCTGCAGATTCTGTCAGAGTGGATGAAATGGGCGCTCATGATGCTGCTGGTGGTCAGGACAGTAAACATGATGCGATTGGTAACCACCATTTGCACATGCTTTTCGAGAAGGAAGCCCAAGACCGGGTAAGAGTGCGATAACCCCGTCCAGCAAGAAATTCAAATTTGAGCCTCTAGTTTTGCATGCAAGGTTAGTGTATTTGAGTTTATTTTAGTCCGTCAGGCACTGATGTCATCATGGCAATGTGCGCCTACCACAATGGTGGTATTTTACTATTTTGCCGATACTCGGAGAGGCCCAATTAAGGAGAAGGTATATCTTCTCCTCAATGGACTGCAAGACGGTGCTCTCTCATGTGCCACTTCGTGAACTTGCTGTTGACTTGCAGAGGATCAGGAGTCCGTTGAGTGGTACGAATAACTCGCAAGAGGTTGATGGATGGATGAATGGTAAAAGGGGCAGGAGGGCAGGTGGACGAACGGGCGGGCAAACAGGTGGGTGGGGGAACAGGCGGACAGACAGACGTAGGGGCGGATATGGTGGACGGAAGGTTGGCAGGACGGAGGGTGGACAGGACAGAAATGGAGAGACAGGAGAACAGGATGATAGAGGGACGGATGGATGGATGTAGGAAATCATGGATAGGCAGAAAAAGAGACAGACGAGTGGATCGGACATTGATGAGGAATAGAGGGATGGAGGGAAGGGTGCAAGGAGGGACACAGGGAGGGAGGGAGGGATGGGTAGGGACGGGTGGACATGAGGAAGGATGGATGAACAGAAGAAGATACAGGCTGGTGAATGGATGGATGGACAGAGGGACATGGATGGAGGAACATAGGGATGAAGTGAAGGATCCAGGGAGGGACACGGAGGGAGGGAGCGAGAGACGCAGCGAGGTGTAGGAGGAAGAGGAGGGAGGGCGGAAGAGGACAGACATGAAGGATGGATGGAAATACAATATTGACGATATATATATATTCTATTTGTGACGTTATATATATATTATATATTGCTAAAGATAGGATAGGTGGTACAGAAGAAAGTTGCCTCCGGTGAGTCTGGTGAGAACTTCTACTCTTTTTTCTCGTCAGAGACTGTACAAAACAATGGCTCCGGCAATAGGCCACCTTTCCTCTCTAGTCGTCGACACAAGACGGTGGTATATGGGAGCATAGATTTTCAAGAAATGCTCAATGCTACGGTCCTTTCAATTGAATCTGGCTGTAATGCTGTTAGGGATACATCCAAGAAAGCGATCCTGTAATAATTCTTGAATGCCCTGTTCTCCTCCCTTGGAGCGAGATTGCGTAGTCTTTGAGTGTGTGTTGTATACTGCTTCATTTTGCAACTTGTTTCGTGGGCCAGAAGGCCCAGAACTCAACGTCAACCAGAATCGGCTGCGTTTTGAATGGGATTGAGAGCTGAAACCAAGTTCAATTTACCTACTGATAGACAGGCAGTCTGCAGTGCAGAAGTGTCTGCAATGACAAGATGAAACCAGGTTCAATTTCCAGAATATTTGCCTAATACGACAAGTACAGAGACAGACAGTCTGCACAGACTCTGCAGTATAAGACATGTCTATGCCAATAGGCAGTATCAGACAGACATGTCTATCCCGATAGGCAATCATTTTCTTGAATCTCTTCCTTGTGGCCAGGTGTGAGAATATATTGTTTCTTCAACTTGCTAAGTCTTGCTTGCAATTTAATAAATTTGATTTATGTATCAGCTGACAGTCTGGACTGAATCGTCGACTCGGTTGTTCGGTCAACTTTTTTTTTGTACTTTTTTTTAATTTTTAATTTGGACCGGTTCTCGAGTTATGTGTTGTCATCCTGGAGCAAACCATGCTAATCTTCTCTGTATCGTTCCAATTTTAACGGATGTCCCGAAGGACTTGTTTGTTCAATGTCTATTCCATGAATGCACAAGGTCATAATCTCTCCGTGAACGTGTGGGTTGAACCTTGATTGGTAAAGCAGCTCAGTGCGAGAATAATAACTATACTAATAGTCTATGAACTAGTCTATAGACTCCAGTCTAGAGAGTAGAGACTATAGAGTAAATTTTTTTTATTGCTGTCTTGCCCCAGATACTCCATGTCATTGGGGACAGCTCAAGTTCAGAGTCTGCTGCATCTGAAGCTAAGCCATTTCCAGAGAGGTCCTTACCGAAAATAGGCAGAGACCGTGTGCAAGTGTTGGATGCTTCTCTAGTTGCTGCGGAGGAGAGCCTCTCACATAATGCAGCGAGTTCGTCAGAATCTGAAAGCTGGGAAGCTGCAGGTGCATTGGCACTTAGGATGGCGGAAGTGCGGGAGCTACAGGAGTCGATGAGAGTGGAAACTTCATGTGGATTACATCTTCCTCTTTCGGCAAGGACACAGGCTGGCAGAGTGAAATTGGCTAGCGTTGTGCGAGACCTGGAGAAAAGTAACTGGCAAGTGCTCAGAAAGGATGGTGGAACAGCAGTTGGGTCATCATCGGAGATGTCCAGGGGGGAAGAAGAAGAGGTGGAAAGGAAGGGTAAGCAGGCGATGGATGTGAAATGTAAGGCAGTCAGCTTTCCGGAATCATCATGCTCAGAAGCCATGATGCCATCAGTCCTTCAACACCTACTGTCGGAGGCAGCGAACAAGAGCAGTGCAATCCAAGCGTTGCAAGTGGATGAAGTGGAGTTTGGAGGGGAAGGAACATCTTCAAGTTGGGAAGGGGTGCTCGGATTGCACGTACACGAGGAGGATGACGACGAGAGAGAGAATGAAGAGGAGGTGAAGAGAGGGGGAACAGAAAAGGAAGAGGTGGAGGAGGATATGGAGGACGCACAAGACGAGCCGGAAGCTGTTGTGATCGCCATGGAAAAGGCACCACCGACAGTAGTGGAAGAGGAGGAGGAAGAGGAGGAAGAGGAAGAGGAGGAGGAAGAGGAGGAGGGGGGGAAGGAGGAAGAGGAGGAGGAAGAGGAGGAAGAGGAGGAGGGGGGGAAGGAGGAAGAGGAGGAGGGGGAGGAGGAGGGGGATGAGAAGGATGAGGACTGGGAGGGGGAGGAGGGAGAACTGGAAGCCAAGGGAACATGCTTGATTCCAAAAGGTGGGCTAAGACTCGAGGTGGAGGAGAAGGTGGAGGAAGAAGTGGAGGAGGAGGAGAAAAGGAAGGAGGTAGAGGAAAAATTGGATGACAAAAAAGAGGAGCATAATGAGAATAAGGACATCGGCAGCAAGGATCAAGAGGAGGCAGAAAAGAGAAACGAAAAGGAAGAGAGCTTGACACAGGAGGAGAAGAAGGGGGAGGAGGAAAAGAGGGAGGCGGAGAAGGTCGAGGAGGAAACGAGGGAGGAGCAGAAGGCGGAGGAGGAGGAAAAGAGGGAGGAGGTGAAGGCAGATGAGGATAAGGGGGAGGAGGGGAAGGAGAACGAGGGAGAACGAAAAGACGAGGGAACATGCTCGAGTCCTGAAGGCTGGCTAAGACGAGAGGTGAAGGATGTGGTGGAGGAAGAGATGGATGAGAAGGAGAAAAGGAAGGAGGAACAGGCGGAATGGAATGACAAAGAAGGGGGGAAGAAGGAGGATGGTGACATCATCAACAAGGAGCAAGAGAAGGCAGAAAAGAGGAACAAGAAGGAAGAGAGCTTGGCAAGGGAGGAGAAGGGGGAGGAGGAGGAGGAGGAGGACAAGAGGGAGGAGAAGGAAAAGGGGGAGGAGGGGCAGGAGGGGGAGGAGGAGGAGGAGGACAAGAGGGAGGAGAAGGAGAAGGGGGAGGAGGGGAAGGAGGAGGAGGGAGGTCGGAAAGACGGGGGAACATGCTTGAGTCTTGAAGGTCGGCTAAGATGGGAGGTGACGGAGGTGGTGGAGGAAGAGATGAAGGAGGAGGAGAAAAGGAAGGAGGAACATGCGGAATCGAATGGCAAAGAAGGGGAGAATAAGGAGGATGAGGACATCAGCAACAAGGAGCAAGAGGAGGCAGAAAAAAGGAACAAGAAGGGAGAGAGCTTGACAAGGGAGGAGAAAAAGGAGGAGGAGGAGGAGGAGGAGGCCAAAAGGGAGGAGAAGGAGAAGGGGGAGGAGAGAGAGGAGGACAAGACAGAGGAGAAGGAGAAGGGGGAGGAGGGGGAGGAGGAGGAGGAGGAGGAGGAGGAGATAGATCGGGAAGATAAGGGAACATGCTTGAGTTTGAGAGTCCGGTCGAGGCTGGAGGTAAAGGAGAACGTGGAGGAAGAGGTGGTGGAGGGATTGGAGATAAGATCTGTTGGAATGGTGGCACATAAGAAAGAGCTCTTAAAGACACGAAAGGAGGCTCAGTCAATTTGGTGTGAGATTCGCTCAGCTTGGGGTGCACTGCAGGCAGAGAGACGTTTCTTGGAGGCTGAGAGAATGCGAATGGAACATCAACATCAAGAAAGGTGAGGAATGCAATTTATTGACACCAACAAAAAGAAACCAAAAGAAACTCAACTGAAATGGACAAATATTAAATATGCTATATGTCTATAGCACTGACAATCTCATTAGAAAGTGACCAGAAACATCGTATCGCTCGCAAAAGTAAAATACAAAATGTGACGACCTGCTATCCCTATAGTACCTACCACCCAACAGCAGATGGTTATCCTCTGCCTACCTGAGATTTTGCTTCAAATTCCTTCTCTCAGATCTTTCGCAGACTCCCACAGTTTCAAATCTTCGTTCACAGGTAATACGGCGTGCAACTTGTTTAACAAAATCTTAATCAGCTTCAAGGAAGTAATGTCATCCAGCACTTGAATAGACCCCCCTCGCAGGCCATACCTTGGGGGGGGGTGGGAGAGGGGGGGGAAGTTCATACCTGCTGGGTTTGTGTGATGGTGATAGTCGCTCGAGTGTTAATAGAAGGGACTCTGCTGTATAAAGTTTGATTTTTTTAGTACAATTTCTGAAAAAAAAAAAAGAAAAAGAGGAGGAGGAAGACGTCGACGATGACGACGATGACGATGGCATCGGTGAAATGAGTGGATGACTTTTGACGTTGAATGCAGAATGCACGAGATCGAAACCCACTGGAGACAAAGAGAGGGTGAATTCAATAGGATGAAGGATGAGGTTGAGGTTGTATCTTCCTTAAATGCGGAGCTTCACAACCATATCCAAGCACTTCAGAAACAGGTGACTGCCTAGCTTCTTCCCAACCCCCCCCACACCCCCCAACTCCCATCCCCCATCCTGCGTCCCCAACCCCCAGGCCCCCTAATCCACCCTCCTTCAACACTTTGCATCCTCCCGCGGCACTCGCCCTCCTTCCTCCTCCCTATCCCCTTCACAAACAAAGAGGGAATAACTTTTTTTTTTTTTTTAATGAGCATTGCATGTGTGTTGAAATGCGTCAGAATAGCTCCTCGAAAGATGCTGTGCTGTGGGTACTCCAAGGCCCTGATCTGTGTAGCATGAAGTTTGGAAGGCTGTGAGTTTAAAGTTTAACACCCCCCCGCCCCCAGTTTAAAATTTAACCCCCCCCCCCCCAAAACCCCCCCAACAACAACAACACACACACACACACACACACACAGGGGGGGGGTTGTACTACTAACAAATACATACAAATGAGCATCATTAAGAGTATAGACGATATGAAGATCAGAAATGAAATGAACGGAAGTATGAAGATGAAGGACGGACACAAAGGCTGTATAAGCTGAAGATCTGAAATGAAATGGACAGGAGTATGAAACTCTGAAGAGATGCACAGGAGCATACCTTCCCTTTTACTCTGCCTCCTGAAATAACGTGCAAGTGGGCCGTGGAGGCACACGGGGATGTGGGCAGCTGCCGCTCGACCACAATCAACGTGGGCAGCCTTGTACGTAAGAGGCACAGTAAAAGGGGAGTTGCAAACAATGAAAGGGGTACCCCAAGGACAACCAAAAAACTGTCTAATTATAAAATTGCTTTAATATGTTGGACATCTCAAATGCTCCCATTGTCTGCAATAGGATAAAGACTGCTTTGATTCTGAATCTATTCACCTGGGTGGAATTGGGGCTGTTGTGGGGAAAATCTAAAACACACAGGGGGGGGGAGATGTGAGCTTAAGAGAGCAACTCACGTAGGACCAACTTGTAACAGAACACAAATGTGAAGCATAAATGAAAATCATGAGTGCGAACCACACACACATGAGTGCACAACCGCAACAGTCACAGCATACAAAAGCGACTCCTGTCATATGCTTGAGACGTTAGCAATTTGCACTACTCAGAGATAGCCAATTAACCATAACCCCGGTAATTTTAAATAAGTTGTTCAGGTGAGGAGTTCTGGAGGTGGGAGAAGTGGGGAGAGGGGGTTGAAAAAAGGGCTTTTTGACATTGGAATTCGGAAGAACAGTTGATCTCAATTCAATTCCTTCTGTGCATTCGGTCCTGTTTCTTTTTTTTTTTTTTTTTTTTTTTTTTTTTAAACAGGTCCTTATGGGCCCGGATCCATTTCCATTCCGGGGAGCATCAGTCCGTTTCCTATTCCACCGGCAAGTCAGAATAAAACATTACATCATGAAACCCACTCACGCTTTCTTCCGTCCGGCCAAAGGATCCCTGACCAGCATTGATTACTCCAACAACGTGGAGGATTGACTGTCAGGCTGAGCTTGCCTTACTTCCTCCTTTCCTCTCAGGTCTACTGTATGACCTGTCTGATAAATGATAAAAAAGCAAGAAAGGTAAAAGAAGCCACTGAAGATGCAGAATCGGATTACGCCCTCCAACATTATGCGACCTGTGACGAAGCTAGTCCTTCTGCTGGCCGGGAACTCTGCCTTCTCCTCCGTGCTTCTGAGTTGTGCCAGTCTTTCCTTTTTTTCTTTTTCTTCATCGCCACATGACCCTTTAGAATCTCTACCATTCTGATCTCCACTTACCTTGACTTTGTGTACTCCCCAGCCCCTAATCCCCAAACCCTGCCATACGAACTGACTAAACCCTAAACCCTAAACCCTCCAACGCTAAGTCCTACCTCACGGGTCTGACTAAACCCTAAACCCTCCAACGCTCCCCTCCCTTTTCTATGGTAGCCTAAGATCCGGGGTATCCAACGGATCCCCCATGGGTACCCCTTGTTGTCCCTCTTGGAACCAATGGAAGACCATTCTAAGATCAGGAACGCCACGCAGGTTGAGAGTATCCAAGTCTAGGCCTCTTCTTCCTCTGCTTGGCTTCGGTATCCATTCCTTGGCCATCACCCAGAATAAGCCATTTTTTTATTTCCTATCTGACATCGTTGAAGCTGGGGTCAGTTCGCAGATGCTTTCATAGCAGATGATCGCACCATACCTTTTTTGAGTGGAGGTGATGGGCACCGATCCCGTTACCTATCGCGGGAAAGTTTTGGACCATTTCTCGATTTATGCATGTCATCCTTGCACAGGGTCCACGCTAATCTTCTCTGTATTGTTTCGATTTTAACGGATGTCCCGAAGGATGATCGCACCATACTTGGTCTTGTTGGGCGAGGAGTTTGACAATCTTCTCCATTCGGTTGGGAGGTGCAGGGCAATTGTCTCCTGTCTTGGGTCCATCCGAACTAAGCCCCGTTCTGTGTTTGTTTTGGGGGTGTTGGCTTGAGGAGTTTGATAACCTGTCCAGATTATTGTGTCCACAAGACCTTTGGGATGTGACTGGACTTGTTAAAATCCCATCACGAGTCCATTGGTATACGCTTGCTTTTTCGTTCGACTTCTCCAGTTCGGAGTTTTCAGAGGAAAGCTGCCTGAGGTCTTGTCTGTGCTATTTTTTTCTCGTACAGACGGTACAGGAGTAGTCTTTGAGGGCCCATCATCAAATTGCTGCCTGTGGATTCAGTTTTTCTGACTGTGTACTTTGTACATCTTTCAGGGCGTATTCACACTAGAGCTTTTTCGACTGATCTGTGGACGTAATTGCTTCCAGATACATCGAGGACTGGCTGCAATTGCGGTCAGATACATCCAGGAAAGTCCTAGTGTATAGTGTGCTCTTGTACTGTGATTCAGGACTGATTGCATCCAGATACATTGAGGACTGGCTGCAATTGCGGTCAGATACATCCAGGAAAGTCCTAGTGTGTAGTGTGCTCTTATAGTAGTGATTGGTGATATATATCGGGCAGTCGTTGATGCTTAACAGCAACCAGGGTTCATGCGGATGATCACTTATAGTATCGTTATCGCTTAGGGGACTCTGCAGACTAGTATCATTATTGCTTAGGGGACTCTGCAGACCGTAAGTGAGTTCATCCCGCTGATGAGTCGGTGAAACTCGAACGAAACAGTTTGCCCCAGCCCCTTCGTTTGTTGTCCTCTTCACCCTCTGTGCCTGCGGTTCACCGGGCAGTTCTTTATGATGATATAAATAACTCTGCTGATTCTGCTCTAGAATGAGGTGGAGCTCTGTTGGCTGAAATCCTTGAGTGGAAGGAAAACGAGGTTTCACCGTTTCACTAAATTCATTTCAATCATTTTGTGTCTTTGTTTGGACCTGCTGATCAACTGCTTTGGAAATTTCCGCCATTCGTTTTATGAACTTTTATGTCAAGCACATAGAACGTCTGGCTCTACAGCGTTGTCTGTAGTGGATTCTTTATGTTTTGTTTTGCTTCTGGTAGGAAGGGGAACGGCTGTGATTTTACAGAATCTACAGATTTTTGCACAGTGAGACAGACAGTTGGCAGAGAGAACCGCTCTGCAAACGGATTTGGTGTATTGGGCAAGTCAGAAGATTGCACACAACAAAGTGGAGAGCGCTGCTCAATATGTCTGTCTACAAAAAGTGAGCAGCTGCAATTCGGAGTGAGTCTAGGCTAGAACACAGGGAAGCGGGTGGGGGGGGGGAGAAGAGAGAGAGAGAGAGAGAGAGAGAGAGAGCTGCAATTCGGAGTGAGTCTAGGCTAGAACACACGGAGAGAGAGAGAGAGAGAGAGAGAGAGAGAGAGAGAGCTGGGAACGATATGCCCGGACAAGACATCGCAGGTAACCCAACAATGACACAAAGCAACAGTGCAGTCCATGTGTAGGTCAGAGAGAGGAAAGAGTGTGAGCAGTAGTCAAGCCACAGAGAGAGAGAGAGAGAGAGAGAGAGAGAACTGGGAACAATATGCCCGGAAAAGACATCGCAGGTACCCAACAATGACACAAAGCAACACTGCAGTCCATGTGTAGGTCAGAGAGAGAGGAAAGAGTGTGAGCAGTAGTCAAGCCACAGAGAGAGAGAGAGAGAGAGAGAGAGAGAGAGAACTGGGAACAATATGCCCGGACAAGACATCGCAGGTACCCAACAATGACACAAAGCAACACTGCAGTCCATGTGCAGGTCAGAGAGAGAGGAAAGAGTGTGAGCAGTAGTCAAGCCAGAGAGAGAGAGAGAGAGAGAGAGAAATAGTCTACCCACGTGTGAGGACCATAAAAGCCATCAATGGAGTGGAGTTCATTTATTCAGTTCAGTGAAGAGTTTTTGATATGATAACATTCGACGAATCCATGTAGTATTTCAGTTTCCATTGAACCCCTACCATCGCAGTCTGTTTCTTTTTAACTTTTCTTAACTTTTTTGTAGTTTTTTCCACTTTTCCACTTTCCCTCTTTCTTTTACATGTTTTCCCATCTCATTTGCCTCCATGATTATGTTCAGGCTTCAAAAAAATAAAAAAAAATGAAAAATGTGCTGTGATGCGCTGACTGTTTTTGCAGGTGAATTCTCTCAATGAAGAAAGGGAGTCCCATATGTACACCTTTTCCGCAGTCAACCAGGTCTTCAATGCCAATGCAGATGAGCTTAGGCAGCTTGTTGGTGTGAGTACCACGATCTCCTTTTTCTTCCCAATTTTTTATTCAAACTCATTTCTGTTTCGTTGTATACTAAATTGTTAATCCGTCTGTCATTACAGCTCGTTTATAATCAGCATCGATGATGTCATTTCTCAATTTATATGTGTCATCCTTGCACAGGCGCTATGCTAATCACTCTTCTTTCCGACTCTTCTCTGTATCTTTTTACCACACATCCTGGTGAAGAACTCAGCGTCGACGATATCATCCTGTGACCTCAATGTTTTGTGGTACCGTGATTGCCTTGGTGTTGGTTAGATAATAGATATCAATTTGCACCACACATGCGCGCCCCTGCGGTCTATATTCGGTCACTTGCTGGTGAAATGCTATCGCCTCACAAGTCGAGGAGGCTCTCTCCGGTCATCTACTTGCTGAGCAATGATATCTGACTACATTGAAAGGCATTCCACGATGCAGACCCCAAATTCGAATCTCAGGGTCAAGTCCCCAGGCCAAAAGAGGCCGCGGATCGGCCTGTTTCAGAAAGGTTACGTCGGGTACCCCAGAGGCCTCTTTTGGCCTGGGGACTTGCTGTTCAACAGGTACCCTATCAACAGTCACATCCAAGAGGCAAAAGTCACATCCCGTAGGCAGAAGTCAGTCAAGTCTCATAGTCAGAAGTCATGTCCCACAGGCAAGACTCGCATCTCGCAGTCAAATTTCATATTCCACAGGAAAGGGTCACGTAGGCAGAAGTCACGTCTCATAGTCAGAAGTCATGTCCCACAGGCGAGACTCGCATCTCGCAGTCAAATTTCATATTCCACAGGCAAGGGTCACGACGAAGGTGAAGGTCACGTCCCACGGACCCAAAGCAGCAGCACACCCAGGAAAACCGAGGAAGGTACCGGGCCTCAACATTCTGAAGCAAACAGGCCGCGGGCTGCCGGTACCGGGTCCAAGTCGAGCCAAGAGAAGCAGAGGCTGGGATGAGTCGAGGCTCAGTCAAAGTCAATATAAGGACTGGCCAGCCTCATTTCAGACAGATTGCTCATTGGCAAGAAGTGCGGAAGTGCTGCCGAAACGTTTGTGTGCTGTCTGTGAGTAGCTAGCGCTAGGGCCCTGGCTGGGCAGCGCTGGGCTGAGGAAGGAAGGTGGCCATAACCGCACGGCTAGCAGTAGGGGATAGATCTTAGTAGCGGGTGTATTCAGATTCAAGATCCTCAAGTAGAGAGAGAGGGGGGGGGGGAAGAGAGAGAGAGTGTGTGCATGGAGAAGAGGGACAGCGAGAAGAGAGAGGGGAGAGTCGCCTACCTTGGATGAGGATACTGGGCATGGGTTGCTGAACTCAGCGCTGTTGAGCGCTTGGTGACTGAAGCTCTGAAACTGCTTAATATAATAATTTGTTGGAATTTCTAAGCTCTGCTTATCTGGACTTTACATCTCCGGTATCCAGTGTGGATCTCGTGTGATCTCTCAATGTGTGTGTGTGTGCTCAAGGTGACAAACAGTGAGGTTCAATGCAACACCAAGGGGTTAACACTGTCAACTAATGCAGTTATGCTTGCTAGCCTAGGAGCAGAGGAAGGGGCAAATGCCACATTCTATGCAGAGAGAGAGAGAGAGAGAGAGAGAGAGAGAGAGAGAGAGAGAGGTTGATTGCTACTGATCATCACTGCTCAAGGTGACGAACAGTGAGGTTGAATGCAATACCAAAGGGGGTAACTCTGTCAACTAATGCAGTTATGCTTGCTAGCCTAGGAGCAGAGGAAGAGGCAAATGCCACATTCTATGCACAGAGAGAGAGAGAGAGAGAGAGAGAGAGAGAGAGAGAGAGAGAGAGAGAGAGAGAGAGAGAGAGAGAGAGAGAGAACTCAAGGAGAGCACTCTCTGTCAAAGTAAGGCTGCAGCTGCGCAGGGTTTAGTACGCTCTGGGTGTGGTTCGGTGTTTGTTTGTGGCTGAGCTCTGGGTGTGGTTCGGTGTTTGTTTGTGGCTGAGAGTCAATGATTGACTCTCAGATTGCAGACTTTAGATAAGTTTAGACTGTTTACAGCGTAATTTATTCTTATTGCTTTTGCAGAGTCTGGAAGATAATTGAGTTTTGGTAGTTGTAGATTGTGTGAATCTCTGCTTTTGTTATGTGTGGGCTACAACCTTTGCTGATCCGGATCCTTTAAATCTACCAGTACTTGTCCCAGCCATTATTCTGCTACGCGGCAGTGCTTGCACCATGTCTGGCGGGATGTCCTGGGCTGCCATTTCATTCCAAAAGCATCCAGGCAAAGCAGGCTGTGCACTCCACCGTTTTGGCCTGGATGAGTTCGGCGCACGAAACAGCAGAGACCAGCTGTGGAAAGGTCCTGCTGGTTTGGAAATTTGAATTCCATTGTTAGTCGTGAAAGTTGATGAAAGTCAGCGAAACTCATTATCGCTCAGAATGAAGCATGTTGAAATTTAAGGTTTTGAAATTTGAATGCAAAAGAAAAGCTTTTAGCATAGGGGGCCACACTTATCTTCTCCGTATCATTCCAATTTTAATGGATGCCTTGAAAAGAAAAAAGAAAAAAAAAAGAAAAAACGGCTTATAATGGAAAATGATTTCATGGTCTTAGCCTGGCAGGAGTTACCTTTTTTTTTGTAATGGTAACTTAAGATGCCTGTTAAAGAGGTAGCAAAAGAATTGCATACATATTTAGAGAATTTTAGACAAATAAAAGAGTTTGTTGTTATTAATGGAGAAAAAAAGACAAAATTCAAAATTGGGAATTCCGAATTCTTATTGAAGCAGATCTGACGGTCTCAGCCAGCCCAGTCGTTGCTGTGTTCTTTGTTTGTTTGTTTGTTTCTTTCACCGTTGTGTTTCGTGCAGCTGAAAAAGGTAGCGAGTATGGTGAAAGGGGTGTTGGGAGAAGGCGCAGTGGACGAAATCAACCAAGACTGGAAAAGCGCAGTCAGGCAATCTCAGGGCTTGTCACCAGATTCTGTAATGTCACATTATTTTTCGCCAGATAATAGGGAAAATCGACCGACGCCTTCACCAAACGCGCCTGCACCGTACACACCTTCTCAAGGCAGTTACCTCTCCACAGCACGAACACCGGCAACAGACGATTGGAGAAGAAGCACGTCCGCTGCTCGCTGGCTTAGGAGAACAAACGATTCAGTGCCTTTGCGAAGAACAAGCTCTTCAGTGCCTTTCCCACGGTATTAGCCTCTCTCTCTCTCTCTCTCTCTCTCTCTCTCTCTCTCTCTCTCTCTCTCTCTCTCTCTCTCTCTCTC
>BFEA01000562.1:739736-750039 GCA_003427395.1 Chara braunii | reverse complement strand
CTCTCTCTCTCTCTCTCTCTCTCTCTCTCTCTCTCTCTCTCTCTCTCTCTCTCTCATCTGTATCTAGGCGTCCTAGAAGCCATGTTCACGTATGCAGACTGTCGGGGTCCAACCCCCTGATGAGTCGGTGAGTCTGACGAAACAGTCTGGCATAGCCCCACCCTCTGCTCTCTTTCTGCGCCTGCATCTAGGTGCTTTTCAGCGCCTTATACAGGCGCAGCGAGTGTCTGTCGGGTTTGCAATCTCGACGAAAACTGTGAACGGCTTCTTCAGCCCATAAAAGAAAAAGAAAAAAATATATAACTAAAGAATCTAAAATGAAATCTAAGAAAAGTAAAAAAGAGGAAAAAAAAATTAAGAAAATCTAAAAGAGAAAAAGACAACAGTCAGGCGCCGTTGAAAACGGAGTCGTGCTTTTTTCTCGGAGACTGTAAGTCCCTGCCTCTCTCTGTGTGCCAACTGGCACCGCGTAAGTATATATATATATATATATATATATATATATATATATATATATTTTTTTTTGATTTTTCCGTTGGCTTTATGCCAACGGTCCTGCAGCGTTCGTGGGCTCACCCAGAAAAAAATTTGGACCATTTCTCGATTTATGCGTGTCATCCTTGCGCAGGGGCCATGCTAATCTGCGCGGCCTATCTCGGCCGAATGATCTCTTCGATCGCACGGTCGCGATGGACCGCGCTCTCAGTGAGTGAGGGCTGCTCCAAAAAGGAGCTAACCCAATTGGGCGCATGCGGTCAGGCCCGATCCCTAAGTCTGCAGGGTAACAGTTTGACGACAGTACCTACAGGGCTAGCTCCTCTTCACAGGAGATAAGCTGCACTACTTCTATATGAAGTGGTGTAGCACCTAGTAGGCCCTGCCTGGTGTGCCCAACCCCCTTCTGCTGGTCGTCTGCCCCTGCCTGCTTATCGCTGCAGGCTTACCCTCACTGGTTAACCGAGTGGCCGCGGCTTGGTCGGCCATCGAACCGGATAAACCTCGGTATTGGCCTATCGGCCCCCAGGCTCGAAGTCAGACCCCGCGGCCCTAGAAAAAACAAAAACTTTCTACACCTCCTGCGTCGTGGCCCTATACCCCGTCGCAACCCTCTTTTTAGCCCACTTAGACTCTGAATCGCGCGGCTGTATAGGTAGGATAGGTTTAGTTTTAGCATTTCTTTATCCGCACGTTCCTGCTGCTTCGACAAAAGCGTAACCTTTGTCGTTCACACCCGATACCCCCAGACGTCACATGCGTCCGGACTGAAGTCCGAAAACTCTTAGTTTCTCAGTCATAGGTCAAGTCTGAATAAACGTTAGGTAAACGTCAGTCTCATCAAGTCCTTCAATTCAACGCAAGAGTAGGACAACGTCCGACTTTCAAAAACACCGGCAAATACCCTTGTCATGGTTTTTGCCCCGACAACAATCCCAAACCCCATTGAACGACGTCCCAGTCGTTCACCCTATATTAATCAACAATATAGGGCTCTCTGGATTCTTATGGAACTCTTTTGAACAAAATATTTTTCAATCAAAAGTAAGTTGAAGCTTATCACACAAACCCGAGTCATTGCCTCGGTAATCTAAATTTCAATCATCCTTGATTGGAATGGTACCAGATGTAGCCTCTGGCAAGCCTTTCACCAAAACCCGAATTTATACTGGTTCAAGTTCCGGAATCACTAAATTTTTCAAGGAACTTTGTCTAAATGGTCCCAGCATCATCCCACTGGCGGCAACTCTAAACAGTATTTAGTCTCTCAGAATGGTACTGGAAATAGCCTCCGGCTAGCCTTCTAAACCACAGTCGGCTAATATTTACATTTATCTAAAAAAGGTCAGGTTTAACCCCCTGACGGGTATTTCAAAATAAATAACCTTCTGAGCGGCCCAGACAGAATCTGAACCAACCATTCATGAGAAAAACCATTTATCAAAAGTCCTTGTCCAGGTTTTGTCCCACCCACCCCAGGGTGGGGTGGTGTCGGCTCCCCCGTTCCAATTACGAGTTATCACACATGACATTTTTTCTGCATGCTTTGTGATATGCGTCGAGGAGTGGTGTAATCCTCAAGTGATAACATCTCGACGTCAAGCCCCGCTTTAGACTCGAGCCTCACCACCTTCCCTCCGATTCCAGTATCATGTGCTTGCCAGTCCCCTACCTGCAAGGTTGAACTACCCTTTCTCTATGACCTAAGCTGGTCAGACCCGGGTATAGAGGCGAGGCGACCCCATTCGTTACAAGGTCAAGGTGACCACTCCTTCCCCCATGACGAGCTGCAGTCATCACCCTTACAAGCAAGATTACAACAATCACAACAATACCTTTCTCCCTTTCAATGATAGTGTAGCCACCCTCCTTAAAAAGAAAAAGTGACAGCATCCCACTATGGACCAGGAACAAGTTCCGGCGTATAAGCCTCACTACCACCTACAGAGCTCACTGCATCAGGACTCATCATAACATGATAACTAAAAAAAAACATTACGAAAGTCTTAGGCTATGATAAATAAATGCAGTACATGCCTTAGCGAATAACACACGGAGTTCTCCTTCAAGCCATATAATGCAAATTACATATCATCTTGCTAGAATGTTTTACAATAAGAATATACATCAAATAACGATATACATTTACACAGAGGGTTCCATACATTCCAGTCCAAAAATATTCATAAATTTGCATTGCATCATATTTCATTGAAAAAGTAACAAGAAATCATTTAAATTTAGGAATCAACAATTTTTGGATCCAAAATCACAACATAATTCCATGAACAAGAGTCGTAAAATTTGTTAATTATACAAAAACATGGAACCATAGGTCCCAGAATTAAAATCAAATCCCAAGACTCCAAATTTATAATTCCCTTGTCTGTTCTCAGAACCAGTCAGCAATTAGTGATCACAAAAGAAATAAAAGAGGAAAAGCAAGTTCTAAAAAAAAAGTCTATAAAAAAAAACCCTTTTCTAAGTCCTTGGAATAAATTTTCTCAAATGCGATCCCGACACCCAATTTCTACCTTGAGCCCCATCCATCTCTTCGATCTCATAAGCCCCACGCTCAGATTTCCTGATAATACGATAGGGCCCCAACCATCGACTCTCCAATTTTCGATACCATTGTTTTTCCAAGGACGAATCATAAAGAAACACAATATCCCCAACTTCCAAAGGTTCCTTACGAACACGAGTTCCCTTATCTCATCTTTCCTTGTCGGCCTGTCTACTCTCTGCAGTAGAGGCAGCGGCCTCCTCAATCCTTTCCTCAGTGATCATCACTTGTCTTGCCCTCAATTCCAACAACTCGTCCGTTGAAAGCTTCGTTTCCACATTCTGCTTTCTCCAAGTGGTAAGAAAACTTTCGATCGGAAAAGTTGCATGACGCCCAAACCACAATGTGACTAGAGCATATCCAGTTGTCCGCTTTATGGTGACATTCTCAACAAAGAATGTCGTTCTCAGATATATTGGTAATCTTGAAGGATCGTCTCTACACCATTTAGCCAACAAATTTGTAAGAGTGGCATGTCCACGTTCAACTGGCGCATTGGCCTGGGGATGTGCCCTTGTAGTATAGCTAAAGCTTACTCCAAGTTTCTTCAGAAGCGTCTACACTTCCCCAGCCCGAAATTCACCACCTCGATCCATGACAATTTCCCGGACAAATGGGTACCGAAGATAATATTCCTCAACGCATTCTGCTAAAACATGCCCAGTACGCTCGCGAATGGCACAACCATCAACGAACATAGTCAGATTCCATCCGCCAAATAATTGTATGAGTTAATACTCAACTGTGACTCTTCTCCTTCTAGGAATCCATCCACAGGGACTGAATCCTCAGCCTGATCCGTCGATGAGTCCCAATCAACACGACTCAACCCATCTGCTCGATTCTGAGTGTCTAAAATGCGCTCAATCTCAAAATTGAACATCCAAATATACGTCAGCCATCGAGCAATGGTCGGATCAGAAGGAGAATAGTTCTTCAACGATTGAGCCAGAGCCGTAGGATGAACTCGCAGAATGAACCGCCTGCCAAATACATAATTCCTGAAAATACGAAGACAGTAAAGCACAGCAAGAGTTTCCTTATTGAACTGGGAGTAGTTCCGCTCAGTAATATTCAGAGTTCTGCTTTCGAATCTCAAAGGTCGTTCCCGTCCTTCCCCATCCTTTTGGACCAAAACTCCTCCCAAAGCGGTAGGACCTGCATCGGTCTCGATGATGAAAGGACGGCCTTCAGCATCATCAAAGCAAGGAACTCTCAGAATCAGGCCGCCTTCTCGAAACTCAGCTTTAATATCCTCAACGGCTGCCTGCTGCTTCGGTCCCCACTCCCAGACCTGATTCTTGCGTATTAACGTCCGCAAGTGTTCCACCCTCGCTGCGAACCTGCGGATAAAAATACGCCAAAATTCGCAAATCCCGAGAAAATTCCGAATGTCGGTAATAAATTTGAAGGGAGTCGGTCACTCCAAAATCTTATTCGTCTTCTGGGCATCTGGCCGACGACCCTTCTCATCACAAAGGAATCTCAATATTACCGTCTTCTTCATGCCATGCCTTGATTTAACCCCACTAGCTGTGAGGTTATACTCCTTCAGTTTCCTCATTGCTGATGTGTTCCCACACGAACTTTCGAACGTCGGGTAACACTTCAGTCTCGTCCTTGACTCGAGGTCATGGGATAGCCAAATCATCAATATATGGAGAAGTCACGTCCGGACAAAGCGGCTGCATGACTCTCATCATATATCTCTGCACAATTCTCACGGCATTTGTCCATCCTTGTGGAGCCGCGCACATATGAAGCAGTCCCCAGGGCGTATGCATTGTCGTCATAGGTCGATCCGCTGTGTACGGCGAGAACTGATCATACCCTGAATATAAATCAATTAAGGTGATGATTGATAAAGCAGAACCACGGAGATGCATACGGTCCATACGAATAGTCTTCCACTTTGGTCTGAAGCTTACCATCAAGATAATCCACCACCTTCCGGTGATCGTCTGGATTCGGATATCGTGGGCCTCTCATATTTCATGGCTCATGCGGTACCGTATGAATCCGGATCATTGGAATCATATTGACGTCCAGCCTTCCACGCTCATCATCATCAAAAGCATAAGCAAGATGAACTTTCTTCATAACGTCGATAAAAAAATGGATTTCTTCCTTAGTAAGGAGGTCATCCTCTCCAATGATCATCTCCTTGGTTCTGTCATCCGCCAATCGACACGGCCCCTTCTCACCTTTCTCCTTCAACGTTCTGATCCACTCGCGTTCTTCCTTATAATACACTTCCTTTTCTTGATTGATCAGAATTGGCACTGGTCACGCCTTCTCTCCTACTTTCTTATACTTGGTTTTGGACCCAACGCTTAGCTTCCGTCCCCTAAAAAGAACTCTTGCCTGGCTGATGACAGTGATTCCTCCATGCGAGATTCATTTAGCCGATACACTTGCATGGTTCTTGCACCTTTCTTGTCAACCACAGCCTCTATCAGGGCATGTACCAGACTCGGATCAATTGTAGGATGGCTTGCTGCAAAATCGATTGCCTGTGAGATACTTGGCAATGTCACTCCTGAGGATCCCTTTCTTCATCGATCGCCTCAGACTCTAAGAAGGTATATGATTCGGGATTCAACCGGTTCCTTGAATTTGTTGGTCCGGTATTCGCGCACTTTACCACTTCATAATAACCGCAAACCGGATCGCACAAAGCTACAAACATGGTGTCGTCATGCTTGTTGAAGATTATGCTCTCTGTGCAACATTGAAAGGATCTTCCCAAAAACACTTCGTGTTCAACTTTTGGCAATATGTAAAAATATGATCTCGCCTTTACCTTCCAAACTGTGACCATTACGCCACTAGCTGTACCGCAAAATGGCATTGCCCCACTGGCTCCAATCAAAAATCCAAAGTCATTGCGATTGATCTGAATCCCGGCTTCAATCGCATGCCTCTCTCTCATGATGTTCATTTCGGCCCCATCATCTACGAGAGCAGAAAATTCTCCACGGCCGATCTGAACTTTGATGAGACCAGTGGCTACATATCGTCAATCTATTTTTGTGTCAAGAGGCGCCCAGTTACCCTCTGGAGGGATGATCTCGCTCAGCTTGACTGTCATGACTTTCTTCCGAGTCATGCGCTGCTTAAATTCCTCACGGAGTTTCGGCGATACTGCAAGAATCTCCTTCAGGGTAACCAGATCACGCTTACTTTCCAGAATGCGATCCATCAGCTGTTCAAAATCAATCCCTTGTTCAACAATGATCGAGTGCACGTTCTTCTTTTTGCGAGGTTCTTCTTCCTCGACCTGGGTCTTCCCTGCTTCCGACGCTCTTTCCATAGCTCTCTGCTTTGCTAGCAGTTCATCCTCTGCTCGCAATTTTTCATCCTCCTTATTATCATCCCCTTCTTCTACCTGAATAGGTTCTTTTTCGTGAGGTTCCTTTGAACTTTCTCCTGGCGCAAGCTGCGATTGTGAGGTCTTCCTTCCTTTCCTCGTTTGCACCTTGACGGTTCGCATCCCTCGCTTGAGTACAGGTCTGGACATCATCATTGGTCGTGTCATCGGCGTTGCTTCAGGTGCCGAAGCGGCCGCAATTGCTGACCCGTCCTAACCTTCGTTACCCCATCCACCAAAAAGGAATACATTAGGAAGATTCGGCCAGACTTCTTCCATGTCAACACATAATTGAACAATGGAATCTCGACATTTGCCCAGTTTCTTGGTCACTTCTCGCGCCCGATGAGCAATGTCTTCTTCCCTTTCCTACAACTCATTTTCGTCACACCCACCAATCTCCAGAGAAGCCATTGTTTGTTCTAACTCAAAAAGGCTTGCTTCTTCAGGAGAAGCTAACCTGAATGAAGCCGGAAGAGGACGGTCCATCCGTCGAAAAGCCTCTTTTCTCATTCCTCCTTCAATACCCTGATCGATGAGATTTCCCTCGAAGTCAAGGACTTCTCCTCGAATCGTCGTGAAGACGATATTGTCCTTCTTGTCCTTGGCGAGAATCTCGCAGAAACGAGTAACAAGTCCCTGTGATTGAGTCTGTTGACCTTGATTTTGTTGTCCTTGGTCAACCTGTCGCTCCCCGCTTCCATTTCCTCCGTTCTTGCTGCTTTCTCCTTGTTTACGAGAAGTACCTTACCCTTCTCGTATCTGGTTCAAGGCTTTTCTCTCAGCCTTGGTCAACTTACGAGGGTGTCCCCTTTTGTCCTTGCTCTCACTCTCACTGCTACTCTCTTCAGTGACAGGCTCCTTCCCTTTTCTCTTTCCAGTTTTTGCCTTGGCCATCATCAGTTGAAGTTTTAACCGTTCCTCCTTCATATTGCTCATCATTTCCCTCATGTCAGATAAGGTCTTATAGACCTCCTTGTCCTTGTCCGTCCCCAACTGTAACCTCTCCCGATTCTCCTTCTACTGTTTCAGCAGCCGATAGAGAATCTGCTCGAAGTCCCCGGCCAATAAGATCTCTCGAATTTTTGGCCAATCATACCTTTCTTTCATGCCTTTTACCAACTTTAGTTGTTCCACCTCTGTGTAATTATTCAGGAAGATGAGGCAACGATCTTTATCTATAAGGTCAGGAACTAATTTCGCCACCCGCCCGAATTCAGTAAGGAACTGCTTTGTTGTACCAAAGCTTTTCCGACTAACCTTCCTCAAATCAATCAGGTCCAACAGTTGATCGCTCAGCTGGTACTTTTCTAGCAGCTTCCTTTTGAATTCTGCCCAGTTCAGCGAAGCTTGTACCAACTCCTCCACCTCTTCCTTATACTGGATCTTGCAGTACCTCTTCACCATTCGCAGCATCTTTTCATTCGACCATTCGCCGCAATTTCCCAATTGCTCAAACTTTTCTGCCCATCCCGAGGCGTTGTTACCATCAAACCATGGAACATCAATCTTCGGGATTTGATCCTTCGGGGACTGCTGAATAATTCTTGTAAGTTCCCGAATGTCATTGCTTCTCCCATCCTGATTGTCGTTGTTACCAACCATCTTGAGTGAAGAAAAACAACAATATATTAACAGAAATCAGTCAATTCTTATAAATAATATCTCATAATTTTGAGATCAAATTACTGACTTTTTCTGAGGTCAAACAAGAAAAAGAAAATAATTTTTTACTCCATTAATCACCCAAGTGTCGTTCCGCTAGGGACAACGGTAGTTTGTCGTTATTCCCTGACAACGGCGCCACCTGTCGTTCGCATCGGCCCTCGCGTGAAACGAAGGCCCTCCCGGCCATGTCACGCACAAGTTTACCTAAAACATAACTTTTAGAGACAACTCGGGAACGACGCATACTGTTCTGTGAACCGCCGAGACGGACGTGGTTGCTTCGCTCCTTCGCCGCTCTAGCCGGGTGCGCCAGCTATACATCCCACGGTCCCCTACGACAGGACAGGTTCCCGCGGGGCATAAGCTTGCATCCCTAAGGAGTTGTCACCACCCTTAGAGGCGTATCCCTACCGAGCTACTGATCCACGCACGAAGGTTTTTATGTGCAATCGCAGAGGTAGATCAGTCGAAGGTGTTTGCTCGTCTCCCTGCAGTATAGGAATTGTTTGACTAAACGCCGAATGAACTCGTGCGTCGTTCGTTTCCTGGGGCGTTGATCTCCGAAGTACGAAGTGTACGCCGGTCAACTGTGACATTCTCAACCAAACGTGAAAACGATCCTTAGTCTCTTGCAATCAAACAAAAAAAATCCCCGTGCTTAAAACAAAATCACACAATCCAAATCGTTGACTTGATGAGCTGGTCTGCCAAAGTGTCTTTTTTTCAACCTGTATGACTGAAATAACTTTTATATTGTCGTTCCAAGATTATTAAGTTAAAGAAATAAACTAAGAATGATTTTCTTATCATGACTACTGGTTCCTGTATGACTTGTATAGCTTCTGTAAATAAATATCACTGACACCATGCAGATCAACAAGTGATCTGGTTCCTGATCGATGTTTGAACTCCCGGTTCGACCACGTTTCCTTACCATATACAACTATTTGGATGAGCAAATGACAACTTTGTTGGTCGCTTTGACGTCCTCGACAATAATTATTCTTTCTGTTCCACGAATGATGGAGTATCCATCTTCAACACCAAGTTACGCAACGCATAAATGTTTCATCTTCCGCTGCTTCGCTTGACAACTTTTTCAGACGTTCGCTTTTCACTTTATCCAGCTTATTTTTATGCGAACGATTACGCCTCACTGCATAAGCATGATAGTGAAATCATCGGGGTAATCCAAATAATATCAATCCGGCGGTCCTAACTACATAAGGTGTTTTGTTTTTGTTTTTAGATTACCTCGTGAAACCATAAGTTATATGGTTTCCTCAACGGGACTGAGTACATGCGAAGTGTTTTCTGAAATCTGAGTAAGGTTTCAGAAGACGATGTCTAATCCTGGTAAATCTCTCGCCCGCCGCGCACCTGTGCCTCCAATAAATCCAAACGTGTCAGCTCGTCGTTGGTGAAAATCAAAGTAGACATTCATCCACATCGCATGACTCTAACAATCCGAGTATTATAGAAGGAGGTCATCTGAAAGGCTAACCTCCAAACTATAACTCGGAGAGGTCGACTAAGTCCGAATAGATGTCGAGTCTCGGTGTCCTCGATCCAGACGATGCCAAGACATCTGTCGGACGAGGTAATCGTAATACTCACAATGACTTGAGAGAGACATTGGAGGTTACTCACGCGGTGGAAATACAAAGTATAACCGTAAAACTCGTCGGGAGTCCGAGCCGTGTTGACTCGAAAATCCGAGCGAGTATTAGGGAAAAATCCATCCCCATTTCGAAGCAGTCCAATGAAGCCGAACCAGTCGATAGGAGATCCATCTCGAACTCGTAAAAGTCGCGCCGCACTCCTGATGAGATCCTCCTCGTGTGTATCACGAACCAGCAGATACCTCGGGATCGTCAAGTCTCATCGTGCTTCAGGCATCTGCGTATCAGAACGAATCCAATTCAGTCACGTAAAAACTCCTCGTGTTCTTCGGCTTCATTTTCCAATTCATCATCATATAACGCTTCAGCCCCTATAATTGCGTACCTATTAGCACGTATCCGCTCCGCGTAGTATATGCCAAAAAATGGGCCTTGTCGCTCAGGCAATGGCGGTGCGAACTCGTAATGAAGAATATCCAGGTCATTGTCACTCTTGAAAACAAGTCGCCTGGGAGGTTTTTGCGCACTACCACCCCAAAATCGCGGAACGTTGTCGGGCGCAATCGGTCTGGCACCGCACGG
>BFEA01000562.1:697234-728210 GCA_003427395.1 Chara braunii | reverse complement strand
AAAAAAAACTTACCTGGAGTTGAGTCTGCTGCCCGTTTTCTTCGAATGAACGGGCGCAGATCCTGAATTCGATTGAGGGGAGGGGAAAGGCACTCAAGTGGGGGTGTATATTTCCACGTTCCACTAGTAGATTCATTCGATTTTGCTCATCCTCCTGTTGGTTTCCTCGTCGAGGAGCCAACCTCAGGTAGGTTGGTAGGTAGGTAGGCGGTCCTCTCTCTCTCTCTCTCTCTCTCTCTCTCTCTCTCTCTCTCTCTCTCTCTCTCTCTCTCTCTCTCTCTCTCTCTCTCTCTTATCTGTATCTAGGCGTCCTAGAAGCCGTGTTCACGTATGCAGACTGTCGGGGTCCAACCCCCAGATGAGTCGGTGAGTCCGACGAAACAGTCTGGCATAGCCCCACCCTCTGCTCTCTTTCTGCGCCTGCATCTAGGTGCTTTTCAGCGCCTTATACAGGCGCAGCGAGTGTCTGTCGGGTTTGCAATCCCGATGAGAACTGTGAACGGCTTCTTCAGCCCATAAAAGAAAAAGAAAAAAATATATAACTAAAGAATCTAAAATGAAATCTAAGAAAAGTAAAAAAGAGGAAAAAAAAATTAAGAAAATCTAAAAGAGAAAAAGACAACAGTCAGGCGCCGTTGAAAACGGTGTCGTGCTTTCTTCTCAGGGACTGTAAGTCCCTGCCTCTCTCTGTGTGCCAACTGGCACCGCGTAAGTATATATATATATATATATATATATATATATTAGATTTTCCCGTTGGCTTTATGCCAACGGTCGTGCAACGTTCGTGGGCTCACCCACGAATTGTTGATATGGAGATCCGAGTTCGATCCCTTTCGGGATCGAGAAAAACATTTGGACTATTTCTCGATTTATGCGTGTCATCCTTGTGCAGGGGCCATGCTAATCTGCGCAGCCTATCTCGGCCGTGTGATCTCTTCAATTGCACGGTCGAGATGGACCACGCTCTTAGTGAGTGAAGGTTGCTCCAAAAAGGAGCTAGCCCAATTGGGCGCATGCGGTCAGGCTCGATCCCTAAGTCTACAGGGTAACAGTTTGACGACAGTACCTACAGGGCTAGCTCCTTTTCACAGAAGATAAGTTGCACTACTTTTATATGAAGTGGTGTAGCACCTAGTAGGCCCTGCCTGGTGTGCCCAACCCCCTTCTGCTGGCCGTCTGCCCATGCCTGCTTATCCCTGCAGGCTTACCCTCACCGGTTAACCGAGTGGCCGCAGCTTGGTTGGCCATCGAACCGGATAAACCTTGGTATTGGCCTATCGGCCCCCAAGCTTGAAGTCAGACCCCGCGGCCCTCGAAAAAACAAAAACTTTCTACACCTCCTGCGTCGTGGCCCTATACCTCGTCGCAACCCTCTTTTTAGCCCACTTAGGCCCTGAATCGCGCGGCTTAACAGCCGCGCGACATTATTATAGGTAGGATAGGTTTAGTTTTAGCATTTCTTTATCCGCACGTTCCTGTTGCTTCGACAAAAGCGTAGCCTTTGTCATTCACACCTGATACCCCCATACATCACATGAGTCCGAAAACTCTTAGTTTCTCAGTCATAGGTCAGATCTGAATAAACGTTTGGCAAACGTCAGTCTCATCAAGTCCTTCAATTCAACACAAGAGTATGACAACGTCCGACGTTCAAAAACACCGGCAAATACCCTTGCCAGGGTTTTTGCCCCGACAACGGATCTTTGGTTATAATGTACATCGCCCATCTGGGCATGTAACACTACCCCTTGAGAGTCTTATTGACTTTTTTGTTGATTAGCGTCTCTCTAACCCATCTGTCCATGATAACAGACAAATATGGCCCAGCCACAGATAAATTCAGTACAGTGGTAGGCCTTGCTGAATGCAGCTAGTACGGCAGAAAAACGCATCTGCAGGCACTCTATGAAAGTGGCATGCAAAGGGAACAACAAGGTAGAGGAGGAAAGAAAGAAGACATTGCTCAGAAGTCAATTTTCTATTTTGGAAATGTTCCCTCACTCAGCAAAGAACACGTTTGAGGAACAGATGAGGTCATCTTCAACGCTATAGTTCAATTCTGGAACCTTGAAGATCATACCGCTCGGTTCTCCCAAGTTTTTGCAAAATTGCAGAAACGTCGAGAGGATTTGACCGAGATGACCGACAAGTATCGTGACTTGGCGGTAGAAGTTGTTGAACAGGCTCGAGTGGCTAATCCTCTTCCTCTACTGACTGGTTCAAAAAATGCTATTGAAACTAGTCTTGCCCTTCTTATTGTATATTTTTTCCTCTTCTTCTCTGAATGTGGTTGCAAGCCTTTCGTGACCTGCAGTAGGTGCAGATTTCGCTGTTGCTGTAGCAAGCGACAACCCAAAGAATTTTGCAAGTGTCGCAGCCCCAAGATCAGAACCAACGGATGCTGGTCCCAACTATAACGATTCTTATGTGGACAGAAAGACTGTAAAGATACCATCCAAGTGCGACGGCAAGGATAACTTAGTCCTGGATTAGTTCCATAAGAGCCAACTTTGAGGTGTTGGGAACACTAGTGGGCTGGTCCTTGGTCATGGGAACGAACTTCGAACCGGTCGTATGGGGCTTCGTAGAAGTCTAGAATGCGAGTTGCGTATACTAAGATCAATCTGAAACAGTCGCTTAAAGTCATGTCAGTGGCCGCAGTTGAAGAGATCTTAATTCAACAATATAAGGACCCACATTGCAAGAGTAAGGAACAAGCTTGACTATCCCAAGCGCAGCAAGTTGAGCTCTATGCACAACCTCCAGTCCTATCTCAGCAAAATGTTTGTTACTCTCAAAATGGAGATGACCGATCAGTCATGCTTGGATGTGGTGAAAGGTATGATTCCCACTACTTACACATATTGCCCAGGTAAGCACCTCATTGGATATACGAATTGGCATCCTCTCATGCAGGTAATAGCCAGCCTTGAGGCACAAGACCTCGTTTCTACAACGGAGGGCAAGAAGGCCACAAGCGGCAGACGGGTCATAGGTAGCAAGCGTCTCAATGCGCTCGACCTACTGGAGATCGAAGAGGAGGTCCAAGCAGATGACCCCACTCTTAGTGATGACCAAGGACAGATCACTAATACAACCTGATCGTCTTCAATCTATGAGTCTGAGGTTGTTAATGAAGAGGAAAATTTTAATGCCTTCAAAAAGACTACCAGTACGAAAGGGTCAAATCGTTACTCGGGGAACTTTGTCCCGCTCCCCAAGGGAGCCAAAATCTCAGCCAAGTCGAAGGATGCATCAACCAAACCTTGGGTTGATCTCCGAATCAGCGAAAATAATTGGACGACTATGATTAAGAATGAAGGTTGCCTGCATTGCTAAAAGTGGGGACATAAAGTGCAAGATTGTTGCAGGCTATAGGGAAACCAGAACAGGGCGTACAGTTATTGTCATCACACTCTACGGCAAGGGAGATTTAACCGGTAAGTAGTAGTTCCTCTAAGGAACCTAAGTTCGGTACTCCTCTCTTGAACACCCATCATCTGTTGATTCCAAACCTGATGTTTGTAATGTCCTTTATGTTGAGCATGGAGGAGTTTCACGAGATTAACTACCACCTAGAGCATTAGGTTGAGATGAAATAGCAGCGTGCTCAAGGGACAACGGAGTTGATCATCTTCAAACTTCTCATTAACCACCGCTACCTCTATGTTTTGGTCAATTTTGGTGTTACTACTCACTTCATCTCTCCACATGGAGTTCGCACGGTGGGATTGGGAATGAAGCAAGTGGAGTTTTAGAACCTTTGTCAGACCCAAGCAAGTAACAAAAATGTTATTTCATCCATGCATGTGGTCTCCCTTTAACAAGGATAAATTGTCACACACGCACTACACTTCTATGTCCTCGACAAGTGCCCCTTCGACACAATTATTGGATTGGGCTGGTTACATACCCAATGCAAGAGGACTGAGTGGAAGGAATCACTCTTCGTGGTCTTACATGCTAAGGGGAACGAGTGTCCAGTCCTCTTGGGTGAGAAGTACGAATCCTGGTGATTTTTCTTACTCTACAAAAATTGCGCAAGTGCAAGGAAGATAAGCACTTGTACATAGTTTTCGTGTGAGTTTCTCATGTGGCTTCTACTTTTGCGGCTAGTACTAGTTTTACTTTGCATGATATGATGACTTCTATTCTTTTTACTTCTAGTCCAAATGATTCTACTTTTAATCTTGTTGTTTTGGCCGTCAATCTACTTTGAACGATGTGACGACTTTTATTCCTTCTACTTCTTGTCCAAATAATTCCACTTCAAATCTTATTGTTTTGAACGTCAATCTACAATCCGATTCACTTGCTTTTCATTCTGATTTCGACCCCCGGAGATCCCAACAAATATTCAAAGCCTCCTCAACCGATTCCCTGGACTTTTGGCTAAACCACATGGAGTTCTCGTGCGTCCAGTCCAATACAAAATCAAGTTGATCGAAGTCGTCGCATCTCCAAAGGGTTGTGTGTACTATATGGGACCGTGCGAGTTGAAGGAACTCTGAAAACAAATCAACGACATGATTGATAAGGAGTGGATCAATCCCAGTGAGTCTGAATTTGGTGCACCAGTTTTGTTTGTCCCCAAGAAAGGAGGCAGATTCCAATTGTGTATTGATTATCGCGGTCTAAGCAGAACCATAAGAAAAAATACATATTCATTGTGACGCACCAATAACTTGTTACATGTTGCGGGTGGGTGCGAGGTCGTCTCGAAAATCGATCTCAAGTCAGGGTACCACCAGATTGAAGTCAATCCTTCGGACCAGCACAAGACTGCATTCAAGACTTGCGATGGGTTGTATAATTTATCGTCATATCCTTCGGTTTCACGACTACACTAGCCACTTTTCAAAGTCTCATGGATAAGGTGTTCCACGATCATATCAATCGGTTTGTTGTTGTGTATAAAGACGACATCCTGATCTTCAGCAAATCGACAGTTGAGCACATGAGACAACTTGTGGAAGTGTTGAACATCCTCAAGAAAATGCAGTTGCATCTCAATTTACAGAAATCTGAGTTTGGGAGGTACAGTGTCATCTACTTTGGGCATCGATGGTTTGCTGCAGGCCTTGAGCTCGAGGCAACCAAGGGTGAGGTTATTCGCAATTGGCCTCAACCAGTGAATGTTTGCACACTAGGTTTCTTTCTTGGTCTTGCCCCAATTCACTATCATTGTCCGCCCATTGTCTAGATTAACAAGTAAGAATGTATCCTATGCATGGAACAGGGTATGTGAGATTGTCTTTCAAGCCTTAAAAGAGGCACAATGTTGCTCTGCATTGCTGACGTCAAACTCAGATTCATAGTCATTGCAGATGTGAGCCAATATGGGATTGGCGCAATGTTGCAACAGATGATGGTGATGGTTTGCGCCCACTCAAATACTACAGCAAACGCATGTCCGGCGAGAATGTAGTTAGTTTCGCATATATGTGCGAGCTTTATGCTTTGCGTGAGGCACTAGATCATTGGAAGCACCATCTTTGGGGACACCAGTTCAAAGTCTTTTCGGATCACCAGACTTCGCAGTGGATCAAGTCACAGAACATACTGTCTACGACACTAACCCGTTGCCCGCGTGAGATTGACGTGTATACTTTTGGATTGAAACGTAAAAAGGGTAGTTATAATCAAGTTGTTGATGCATCGTCTCACCACCCGAAGTATATGACTTTCCTTATGAGCTCATACGACCTCCGAAGGAAACTGAAGGAAGAACTAGTAAAGCAAACTGTCAAGGATCCGGAGCTCGGTCCAATCCTTGAGCAGCTTAAGGCTGACCCTAACAATCATTCTGTTTTCCACGAGTATGAGGGGTTGATTTTTCGACGTTACGGAAAGCATGACATTTGTGTGTACCCAATCATGAGCCTCTCCGCAATCACTTATTAGATTTGGCTCATGGTAAGAGTGGACACTTTGGTTTTGCAAAGACGTACGAAAATTTGTTACAACAGTTTGATTGGCCTGGTATGAAAGGATATACTCACAAGTCCTTAGCTGGGTGTCAAGTTTGTCAACGAATCAAACCATCGAGTTAAAAGCCTATGCGGCCGCTGAAACCTTTTCCTACTCACAACGATCCCAGATAGTCTGTTTCTATCGATTTTACGGATATGGGTAAGTTAGAATGGATATTCGCATGCGATGGTGATTGTTGACCGTTTTTCCAAGTTTTTGAATCTGCTTCCGTTGCCACCTCATGACCCAATTAACCTTGTGATCCGTGAATTCCACCAGAAGTACACTTTGCAATACGGTACCCGAAAACCCTTGTAAGTGATCAGGACCCCCACTTCATAAGTGTCGATTGAAAGGATTTCACTCCCTAACTCCATAGTAATAAACTAAAAATGACATCCGGTAGACAAAGCCAACGGTTTTACTGAGGAGATCAACCAAACTATGACACAGCTTCTTCGTGCCTTAAGTATTCCCGACCAGGAAACGTAGGTGAAGGGGTTGTACTACAACTTCATCCACTCTTCAATTAGTATGACGCCGAACAGGCTGCATTTCTGTTGGAAAATCCGCAATCCTCTCCTACTTATTCCCTGAACAGATAGATGGTCTTACGCCTAGCAGGCCTGAACAAACAGATGGTTTGACGCCTGGCAGGTCTGGCTACAATGCCAAGTATGATCGCTTGCTCAAAGTTGTTGTTGCAGCAATGACCAAGCGACAACATGTCATGATTCATCATGTTAATAAGAAGCGCAGACCAAGGAATCTTCATTCTAAGTCCTTTAATTAATGTGAGGCTATGCTCCCTCGTGCAATCAATGGCGGTTATGCGATAGACATTATTATAAGTAATTTTGGTATGGAACGTAACAGACAGTATTAGGTTCATTTCTTGGATGATATCAAAGAAAGAGTTGTTGTGAAGCGCACCTTGCGTTGTCAAAGCGTAGGAGCGAAAGATAGTGTCCGATGCTATTTCATCCATAAGAGTTGTTGCAAAGCGCACCTTGCGTTGTTAAAGCGTATGAGCGAAAGATAGTTTCTGATGTTGTTTCATCCATCTTTGCGGACTCACTGCCACCAAACATACGTGAAATCTCTTTACTATGTTGCTTATGATGTGTTTATGAGGGAATCAGATTGAGTTACTCGCTCGAAAGGACCTCGCTCTTGAGGGGGGGTAGTGTAAGGACCTGCCAAAACACAAACTAAGAACACAACTGATTTTTTTGTTTTGCCGCTGGAATGAATGGCTTGTTCAGATTCCCTCTTTTTGCTGAGTTTTTGAAGTTTGTGTGTGTGCGTGCTTGTTGGTTTGCGTGCCTCATTGAGTGCTTGTCGGTCTGCGTGTGTGTGTGCCCCGCAAAGGCACTTGTTTGTATGGAGGACTTGCAGGGCTGGTACTTACCTGTAGTCATGACTCTGGGATTGCAGCGGGGAAAAAGACTCAAGTGGCGGACAAGGTAGCTAAGGCCCTAAGGGCACACTTCAATGGCGGTAGTGAAGGCCCGTAGGCACTCAAGCAGTGGGTAGGTCGATATGACTCCAAGTAGCGGTAGATGTGTCGCGAACTCCAGGCCGAGCAAAAGAAGACAAAATGTGGCATCTTTAGAGACCAGTAACGATAGGCTAGGTCTAGGCAGGTACCAATCCAAGTAGTCTAGGGATTGTGCGGACGCTATCACAGCCTGCAATAATGTTTCCTCCGAAACGGGGGTGGTACCACTTTCTTGGAGGCCGCAGTCTGGAAGTCACCACCCAAGGAGGTTGCTGCCTTGCTATATCTACAGGAAGAGCAATGAGTTCTTCCTCATTTTGTTGCGTGCAAGTTTGGCGAGACATTGGTGTAGCACTAGTTGGAGCAGTGCTGGTGTAAGCAGCGTTATGGGGACTCTCCACATTGGCTATGGTGGAGGAGCTCGGGTAGGAGGAAGAGGAAGAAGGGAAATACGAGAGGGGAGCACCAGGTGTACTTATTTGTGGCTATGGTGGATGCCATCTTCATCACCTTGGTGGGTGCTGCATCTGGAAGGCTCCTGTCTGTGTAGCACACCGAACATGTTTGGAGCTTTTTCGAGCGTCTGAACATGTTCAGGTGTTCGACCAAACGCCTCCCGAACTTGTTCGTGCGAACAGATTTACGAATTTGAGCATATGTCCCAGGCAAAAGTTGTTTGTATTATTATTTTACATAAAATATATTGTTTTCATATTTTTCTGAGAACCCTTTTTTTTTAATGTCCGCACTCGGAGGATTTTGGCGCTCGTTCGCGTTCGGTCGCGAACGTTCGGGTTCGGTCAACGAAGCCGAACACGATGCTACACAGGCGCCCGTTGGGGTAAAGCTGCATCAAGAAGCTTCGAGGCAGAGTCAGGCATGGAAGCCTCAGTGGAAGAGGCCATAGTTGTTTTCGTTGTTTTTTGCACGTCAAGGCAAGGCCCTTAGTCGTCCGTCATAGCTTGGCCTGGAAGAAAAGAGAGAAGAGGATGGCCATGGCTATGGTGGACCTCTTGTTGTAATGGAAGTAGAAGAGGGATTTCGACATTGATTATGGTTCAGCCATTGATCGTTATTATTATTATTTATTGTTTGAATAAGAGAGGAGGAGACAAGGAGACGGGGTTGGTTAGCGAGAAGAAGGGGGAATTACCATTGGTCTTTTGTTGGTGTACGTCTTCTTTTTCCTGTTCCTTTCTTCTTCTTCTTCTTCTTTCCCTCTCTCCCCTCTCAGGTGCATTCATTTTTTTTTTTTAATTCGATGGTATTGTGCTTTGTTGTGAGTTTGTACTTCGAAATTGGTCATGATCGTAATATATATATAAATATATATACATATATATACAGGGTTGCCGGCGTTCTGTACCGGCCGAACACCCGAACCCGAAAGCCCAAACGTTCGGCACTCCCTCTCAGCGCGTTCGGTTGTTCGGCCAAACGCGGACAAAAAAAAAAAAAAAAACAAATCCAAAAAAATTGAAAACAATATATGTTATGCGGAAGAATAAACAAAACAACGTTTGCCTCAACGTTACATCCAAAGTCTTTACCAAATTTGAAATAAAAATCAAATACTAAAAATAAATAATAATAATAAAAATTAGAAAAAATAAAACGAGAATGAAATTATTGAGTGGGCGAGCACGTTTTTGACACCGCAATCTTTGGCGATTTTTTTTTTTTTTTTGGTTGTGATAAATGCTATGAAATTGTATATATGTGTATCTTACATAATAGAGAATCTACAAATAAAGTTTGAAAAAATAAACCCCGAACGCCCGTACGTACGGAGGTCTGCCCGGGGACCTCCGTACGTACGGGCTGGTGACCATGTTTATATTAGCCCCTCGTTTGTTGTCCTCTTCTCTCTCTCTGCCTATGGTTTACCGGGCAGTTCTGTTTGTGATGATATATATATATAGGGTTGCCAGACCGAACGTACGGAGGCCCCTAAGCTGACCCTCGAACGTTCGGGCATTCAGGTCCCCGTACGGGGTCCGAACCCGACGACGTTCGGCCCCCGCCAAAAATTATTTCGGGGCCTAAAAATAATTATTGTTTTCTGAATATTTTTTTGTGCGTTCTCTATGACGTGAGGTACATGCCTGTAAATTGTCAAGTCATTTGGATGAGCCAAATAAGAATTAAAAATCGCCAAAGATGGCAGTGTCAAAACGTGTTTGGGGTCTAAACAATTTTATTATTTTTTGAAACTTTTTTAGCACCCCGCAAAAAAATATTTTAGCACCTAAAGAAGAAGTTCGGACCCCGCAAAAAAATATTTTAGCACCTAAATATTATTAGTTTTTTCTGAATTTGTTTCTGTGAGTTCTTTGTGATGTAAGGTATCTCACTCTTAATTTTGAAGCCATTCTGTTCAACAAAAAAAAAAAAAAAATCGGCAAAGATGGTGGTGTCAAAACTTGCTTGCCCACTCACTAATTTGTTTTTTTTCTCTTTTTTCTTTTTATTTTTTCTTTATTTCGGGCATGAAAAAAAATCGCCAACAATGGCGGTGTCAAAACGTGCTTGCCCACATATTTTTTCACTTTTTACTTTTTGTTTTCACTTTAGTTCGGGGTCTAAACAATTTTATTATTTTTTGAAACTTTTTTAGTGGGTTTTGTATTATGTGAAGTACACACCTGTAAATTTTCAGGGCATTTAGGTATGCCAAAAAAAAAAAAAAAATCGCCAAAGATGGCGGTGTCGAAAACATGCTCGCGCACTCACTAAATTTAATTCTCTTTTTATTTTTATTTATTTTTATTATTAGTATTTTTTTTCCGTATTTTATTTTTATTTCAAATTTGGTACAAACAAGGAATATATATGTATATACCTAGGCTACTAGTCGGGCCTCCCGGGTCAACCTATTTTTCGGGCGGCCCGACCATTCAAGGACTAAGGAAGGTCCCAGCCAAAAAAAAAAAAAAAAAAAAAAACATCCAAAAGATCTGGAAAAAAACTATGTTATGGAGACAAATAAACTGAACAACGTTTGCCTCAAGATCACATCGAAAGTGTTTACCAAATTTAAAATAAAATTTTAAATTAAAAATATATATATATATATATATAGATATATATATATATATATATATATATAGATATATATATATATATATATATTTTGCTCGGTCGGGCAAGTGGACCCGGGTCACTCTGGTAGCCTAGGTACATACTATATATACATATTATATTGTTAACTGAAGTGGTGTTGAGTGTTATTCCTGGCTTTACGTTACCCAACTCCTCAAATTGCGAATGTCGCAGAACCTTGTCGTATTGTTATGATCTTGTCAGTGGTCATATTGTATTTGTTGACTACAATCATTAGACTAAGTATAGTATATCATCTATGATGATAGCCTCGCAACCTTTTTCAATAAGGCTCGACGTATCACTTGAATGGGGAAACTGCTAATGCGCTCCAATCGCTGGCAATCGAAGTTGATGAGTACATTGACAAGTATGAAAAGTTGTTAGGCTCGACATTCTTTATCTACTTTTTTCTCATCTTTTTCTCAAAAGTTGAACAGTTGGTATTTCTCGTCCTTCAATCATGTGAGCCAGCCAACCACGTTCACTTTGGTCTACGCATGCCTTCTCGCAACATCTTCAACAACACTTTGTCATTGTCCTTTTGGGCATAATATTGCACAATTTGGCAATGTGCTGCAAGAATTGGTATTTGTTTCATCTTTCTACCTCTTTGGATAGCCCTCATACATCTGTTGCTATGTCCTTGACAGCCATGCAATATGGAATCACCATTGGGGTTTCACCCACACTGAAACCCTACCTTATATTTACCACGTGCTCAAAGCTTACAAATTTCCTTCAACTCTTTGTAGCACTTTTGGAGTGTTATGATCCTGACCGATTTAGAAGTACACATTCATGAGAAAGTACAATTCCATCCAATTGCAAAAACAAATGAATGAACTTGAGAGGAGAGAGAGAGAAAGAGGAAAAAAAAGGTAAAACAAAGAAGAAGAAGAAGATGTACACCAGCAAAGACCAATGATAATTCCCCTCTTTTCGCCAACCACTTTCCTCCTCCTTTCCTCCTCCCCTCTTATTCAAATAATAAAATTAACAATAGTATTGAATGGCTGAATCAGAATCAATATTTGAACCCCTCTTCTATTGCATGTACAACATGAGGTCCATCATAGCCATGGTCACCCAGACTCACCCTTCTCCATCCTCTTCCTGAAGGTCGAGGCTATAGTAGACTGCTAGGGCCTTGCCTTGATGTGCAAAAGACAACTCAAAGCAGCTATGACTGCTCTAGCTCAGGCCATCGTGACTGACTCTGCCTCAAAGCTTTTTGGTGTAGCTCTGCCCCAACTGGGGCTTTCCAGATGCAGTGTCACCAAGGTGATGAAGATGGCAACCACCATAGCTAGGTAAGTGCCCTCGGCGCTCCCCCTTCCTAGTCCTTGGCTTCCTCCTCCTCCAGCCCGTGCTCCTCCACCGTAGCCGAGGTGGGGAGTTTGACACTCCTTCCCAAACAGCGCGGCTCCAGCCGCCAGCGCTCCAACCAGTGTGTCGTTGAACTTAAACACTGAAAATGAGGAGGAGCGAGGTGCTCCTCCTAGAGATACAGCGACCTGCTTGCCTCTTGGGCGGTGACTTTCAGGCCACGCGACCTCCAAGCAACCGATATCTCCTCCCTTTGGGAGGGAAACATCATTGCAGACTCTGATATTGCCCGTACAGGCCCTAGGCTCATACGACTTGGACTGGTACCCGGCTAGGTCTACCCTGCAACTGCTAGGCCTCTAAAACTTTTGCTCAGCCTCGAGTACTCAACACATCTACCTCTACTTGGTGTGGTACTGGCCTAGCTGCTACTTGAGTGTTTTTCCATTGCTCCAAGTGTCACGGGCTTTTTTTCCCGCCACTTGAGTGTTTCCCCCTCTGCACCCCTCAATGTCACAGCCACATGTATGTATCGGCCCTTCGGACCCTACACACGGACGAGTACCCTTCCTGGTCACACACACACACTCAAACCAATAAGCACTCAGATAGGCATGCAGTCCAGCACGCACGCACTTACTCGAACTTAAAAAACTCAGCAACAAGTGGGAAACTCAGCAAGGCATACATTTCATTGGCAAAACTGATAAATCAGTTGTATGTTTCACTCCGTGTTTGGCAGGTCCTTACACTACCCTCCAGTCAAGAGTGGGGTCCCTTCGAGGGAGTCACTCATTCTGAGTCCCTGACAACCACGTCATTAGTGAATATAGAAAAGAGATGTCGTGAGTAGTCAGTGGCAGTGAGTTTTGCAGAGATTTTGGGAACAGCATCGAAAGTTATTTGTCGTTCGTCTGCTTTCACAATGCGAGGTGTGTTGCAGAACAGTTCCATCTTAGAGATCCAGTAGAGATCATTCAACGGGTAGTACATGAAATGGACTTGATATTATCTGTTACATCGCCAATGTGACTTTTAATTCTATATATCTCATAATCACCATTGCTTACACAAGGGATCATGTTCTCACGATATTCAAAGGATTTAGCACCACTATATAGAAACAACTTTGATGCGTGAAAGACTGGGTACGTGCGCAGATGAGGAGGCTCAACAACATCACCAATCACGCCCAGGACTTCCCACGGGCCATAATAAAGAGGAAGAAGTTTGCATGACACCCCTTCTTCCTCCGAAAATTTCGATATCTTGACCGAGACATAACTTCCCACTTCGATAGTCGAAGGTATGTGCGTCTTGTTCACATGAGTGATCATGGCGTGTTGTCGCTTGGTCATTACTGCAATTACAACCTTGAGCAAGCGATCATACATGGCGTTGAAGCCAGACCTGCTAGGTGTCAAATCCGTCAGTTGTTCGCGGAATAAGTACGAGAGGGGATTGCAGAACTCCAACTGTAATGCAGCCTATTTGGCGTTATGCCGGTGGAAGAATGAATGAAGTTGTTGTATTACCCCTTGACTGAATACATCTCTTCATCCCATGTTTCCTGATCTGAGATAATTAAGGCATAGAGAAGCTGAAACACAGTACGGTTAATTTCTTCAGTCAAACTGTTGGCTTCGGGATGCCGACCAGATGTCATCTTCAGTTTGAGGCCAGGGAGTTGGGACGTGAAATCCTTTCTGTCAATAATTATGAAGTGCGGGTCTCGATCACTCACAAGGGTTTTCGAGGTCATGCACTGCAGAATGTACTTCTAGTGGAACTCATGGATCACGAGTTCAGTAGGGGCATGAGATGGCAATAGAATCCGATTTAAGAATTTGGAAAAACGGTCAACAATCATCATCACTTGGGGGAATAGTCATTCTTACTTGTCTTTCCCATATATGTAAAGTCGATGGATACAGAGTCTCTGGGACCGTCGGGAATGGGAAGAGGTTTGAGAAGCCCCATGGGTTTTTGCGTCGATGGTTTGAGTCATTGACAAACTTGACACTCAACCACAAACTTTTCAGCTGATACATCAGTCAAATTGTTGCAATAGGTTTCCATAGGTTCTTGCAATGTCGAAGTGTTAACTCCAACCGTGGGCCAAATCCAAGAAGTGTGTGCGGAGAGACTCATGGTTGGGTACACACAAACGGTCATTTTTTCCATAGCGTTGGAAAACCAGACCTTCACATTCGTGAAAATCAAGCTGATTGTTGGGGTCAACTCTCCTTCAGTTTTTTTCCGAAGGGCGTAGGAATTCATAAGGCAAGTCATATACCTAGGGTGACGAGATGATGCATCGGCAACTCGATAATTACAACATTTTTTGTGTATTAATTCAAAATAAAAAATATCAATATCATGGAACCAGCGAGTCAATGTAGGAGACAAGGTAGTTCTCTCCTTGATCCATTTCAAGGTCACATGATCTGAGAAGACCTTGAAATGACGTTCAATGACTCACGCAAAGCATAAAGCTCGCGCATTTAGGTGGAAGTAGCTACCTTTTCATTGGGCATGCATTTGTTGTAGTACTCGAACGGACGCAAGTCATCACCATCATCTTATAGCAGCACTGCGCCAATCCCGTATTAGCTCACATCCGTAGTGACTACGAACGGGAGCTTATAATTTGCAACGAGGAGCAGAAGATAATTTTTCGAGACCTCTTTTAAGACTTGAAAAGCAGTCTGGTATGCCGCATCCCACGTGTAAGTTACATTCTTGCTTGTTAGTTTAAACAACGGGCGAGCAATGATAGAAAATTGGGGTACAAACTTCCGATGGTATAATGCAAGACCAATAAATGAATGCAATTCATGGACGTTCGTGGGTTAAGGCCACTTGTGTATGACCTCGACCTTGGTTGCCTCAGGCTCAAGGTCTGCAACAGACAACCGGTGCCTAAAATAGATGACGATGTCCCTCCCAAACTCAGATTTCTCTAAGTTGAGATGGAGCTGTCGTTTTTCCTCAAGGTGGTTCATGTGTTTCTCGTCAAGATACACAACCATAAATCGACCAATCTGTTCGCTGAGGACCTTTTCTATAAGACTTTGAAGGTGGTTGTTGTGTTCGTGAGACAAAAAGGCATTATAGTGAATTTGTAAAGTCCATTGCGAGTTTTGGATGCAGTCTTGTGCTGGTCTGCAAGTTCGACTTCAATCTGGTGGTACCTAGACTTGAGATCAATCTTGGAAAAAACCTTGCGGATGCAATTTGGTGGTACCCAGACTTGAGATCGATCCTGGGTTGAATGAGTACGCGGTCGTCAAGGCTGCGACTCAACAAAGCGGATAAAAGGTTGCATCCGACCTTAGTATTTTTATTAAGGTCGGGTGCGAACCAGTTGCGAGATAGTGAGGGCAGGGCGCCTGGCCAAGGGGCTCGGTGCCTAGCCAACAAAACAGGAAGGGGTTGACCTGCATGCGTAAACTATTGAGCCTGCGGGTCTCGTGGAGGGTGGCCCGGTGAGCAGGCAATCTCTTATTATAGAAGAGTTACCACTATCATGACGTGATAGGAGCTAGCCAGTAGGTAACTCACTAGCCTAACATGTCGTAGATACGGGGGTCGAAGCGCCCGTGGGGGCAAAAAGTTCGACGCAACCGAATTCGGTCGCGCAATCTGCGAGACCACACGACCTTAAACCGTTGCGCGGATGAGGCATAGCCCCTGCGTAAGGATGACACGCATAAATCATTAAAAAAAAATAATAATAAGTTTTTTGTCGAGTTCATGTGGACTCGAACTCAAGTCTCCTAACCATACTTTACACCAATCTGTAGAGTGCACTTCTTACTAACATATTGTAAGAAAAAAAATGAAAAAAAATAATAATAACATACAAGCCAAAAATGCACTTTCATGAAATTTCACCAACATTTCGATTTGTCGATTTTCGCAATTTTCACCACTGCTGAAAACAACCTTCTCCAGGAACCCAACAAACACCAAACTTGGCACATATAGACCTTGACCAAAAAAAAAACAGAAAAAAAAAAAAAAAAAAAAAAAAAAAAACATGATCCCCACTACACTTTTCAGGGTGGTGAAGGTTACCTTAGGGGTGAAAAGTGAGGGTACCTGTTAACCGTTTGTGCATTCCAACAGATCGCAGGGGTGCTATGCGACGTGACCATTAACTTTCGGCCAACGACTCAAACGAAAAAAAAAAAAAAAAAAAAAAGACTAAAGCAAACCGCCAGATGGCGGACACTGAAGCAGCAGGGCGTTTCTACCCAAAAAGGCAGCGTTGAAAACGGGCAGCATCAGAGGTAAGTCCCTTGCTTTTCTTTTTTCTTCTTCTTTTTTTGATAGATTTTCTTTTAGATTTTCCTTTAGATTTTTTTCTCTTAGATCCCCCCCCCACCTTTTCACCTAGATGAGCTCATATAGTTTGCAATGCGCCGATTTATTTCTATAAACGGGCTGCAGTAAGGAAAAGAAAAAAAAACACTATTTTCTTCTTTTTTTTTTTCATAGATTTTTGTAGTTTTCATTTTAGATTTCTTTTGAATTTTAGTAGATTCCCCTTCACGCTCTCACTGAAAAAGGGAATCCGAATGGCCATGTATCTTTCCACGATCTGGCAACAGATCCGTGGAATTGGGACTTGAAGCTAGAGGTGATGGAGAAGTCACCACCGGGGTAACAAGCTGGTGGCAGTCAAGCGTTTATAGCGACGTTTTTTTTGATATTTCGAAGTCAACTCTTCTTGTCATTAAGAGCATCGTCCACACTCGTTCGCTTGAGAATGGGCTGCAAACGGGTGGCTGGATTTGGCACTCCCCCTTTGTTAGATGCAGGTGTGAAAGGGAAGGGGGGAAAAAAATTGTTGAACTTGGCCCTAGTTGACAATGTGGAATGATTGTAGAGAGGAGGGGGCACACTCGTTCATTTTTTAATAATGAGCAGCCCCTTCACGAAAAAAAAAGTAAAAATAAAATGAAGAAGTTAAAAAAAAAAAAAAAAGGTAAAAAGAAAAAAGAAAACGGTCACGTACGTGGCCGTGGTAATGGCAAGGTGAGGGTGTGAGTGTAAGTGGGGTTGAGTTTTTTTCGGTTTTTTTTTCAACAGGCTCGGTAATGGTTGGGTACAACCATTCCCTAAAGCATGTGGCCTAACTGGAAGACCAGATGCTTCAGGGATTGAATGACCTTGGTTCCCCTAAGGGAACATCAAGGATTATGGCTCGTAATCATAATCAAGGGCCCAGACCAGTTTCAATTTTTTTACTGTGGGCAAAGCTGCTTCCCACAGTCTTCAACTCGCTATAAAAGTCGGCAGCACCCACACTTGCCTCACACTTGTTGAGGTTGTGGTGCTGCTCACTTGCACTTCAAGTGCAAATGAACTTCATCACATTGTGAGGGGCGAAGCTGCTGGCGAAGGTCTGCAGGGAAGAAGAGAGATTGAGAAGGGCGGTCAATGTCGGTCATAGCCAAAGGAAGGGAGCTCACTGCCCCGCCGCTGCGCTGGTGCTACGACTGGTAGGTTGCGCCATGGGTCTGGTTGTACGGCAAGCAGCACACGTCGGGGAGGTGTTGTCTATTTGGTTGTACGGCAGCACCTGGTTTTCAATGTGGAGGGAGGTGTTGTCCGTTTGGCAGCACGGTAGTGATGGTATGTTGAAGGTGAACCATGCTGCACAAAATTTTCGGCAACAGGGATGACATTTTGAATGAAGGTGCCGCCTGATTTACCTCGCAGCATCGACAATCCTTGTAAGTGGGGAGGTGTTGTCCGGGTAACGACACAACGACGACGGCATTTTCAGTGGGGTCACGCTGTAAGATTTTGGGCGCATCGGCAATATGGTTTTTGAGGGGCACTGCTGTTAAAATTTTGCGGCACAATGGACCCTTCCTTTGTGGTGTGTGAGCACGTGCGAGTGTTGCTGGACAATTGTGCTACCGGTTTTGACGGCACGACGAGCGACAGTCCCGCATTTATCTTTTTCAGGTGCGGGGTGGTGGTGGACCATTCTAGTGTGAGCCGACGGCGGCATGAGTACTGGTGTACGGTTTGGGCCCAGATGACAGTGTCGTTTTAGTGGAACGGTGGGGGATTATTTGTTTATTTATTTGTAATTTTGTGCGGGTCATCGGCATTCGAAGGGGGCAAAGTTATTGGTACCGTCGCACAGGACAGTTGGTTCACTTGATGTGAGGAATTTACCTTGGGCACATGCACCAGCAACTTTATTTTGAGTGTGCGCGTCCCGTATGGAGGTTGTCAGAACTCACGGCCTCTGCGGTGGAGTAGTCATTGGGGTCACAATACATGCGGTTTTCATCAGGGGCCACCTTTATGTTTTTTGCGGCGCACAGTGTGAGCGATGTTGGTATTTGGGGATCATCCGGTGTTATGGACGAGGGTATCAGACCACATGAGACCATTTTTGGACCCATTTGGATCAACTTGCAGTTCGGGTATGAGTGGTTGGTGTAGCTATTGTGAACGGGCACAGTGATTTGATGCGGCGTGGACTTGCGGTTGGTTGGGGAGTATCCTTGATGGTTAAGGTGCATTTGGGACTGCGTTGGGACTGTCAGGTACGTTGGAACAACATGGGACTTTATCATGGGAGCACCCTCGTTGAGGGTTATCTCATTCAGACATCTCAGTGGACCAAACCGTTGCACGATCGGACGCTTGGAGAAAGAGGTGAATCGTCGGTCAGTGGAATGGCCACAAGTTATGGAGTTGTGCGCCGTATATTTTGGGTTTCAATGACGATTATCTTTTATTCGATTGAGGGCATTACTCGGGTTGCTTAAGTGAGTCAGATCAAACTTCACTCGAGGTCAGTGTATGACTCAACTTCCCATCACACCTATATGAACCTACACTTTGCTTGACCTTGTTTCGAACATTAAGAAAAGAGAGAGTAGAGTGTGTGAATGCCATGCTTGTGAATTGTGAGGTGTGACTTTGGGCATAAGATTTTTGCTTGTTTTTCCCAACTTGTTTTCTTCGGATTGATGTGTAGGTAGGTAGAAGAATGCTTCCAAAGGAGGTTAATTGTGTCTGCATGTGATGATTAAAAAAGTTATTTTTTTTCTACCAACATCTGCTTGTTTGTCAAAAGAACCTGTGTTCTGAAAATGGTTAATCAAGAGTGTGTTGTAAAAATAATTTGATTTAAGTAAGGATGACAAAATTAAATTGATTTAGCATTTTTTCCCGAGGTTGAGTCTTTTCTATTCCGAATAACCTCATCTTTATGTACATGTCCAAATGATTATCGTTTTTTTTATCTCCTCTGCCTTCTTTTCGTCTAAATTACCTTGAACTTAGGAAATAAGAATAATTGAAGTAAACTTGCGGCGGACATGTTTTGTCTCTAGGAAGAATTTTGGGTGGGGCTTCATTGCTTTAGGATACGGCCCTGTTATCGACCCAGAGTGGACCGTTCTACGGGGCGGTACTTTGCCGATTCGATGGAGACGGTCCGACTTATGAAATCCGAGTTTTGTGCTCGGACGAGGAGGAGGAATACCTCATACCTTTTCCAAGAGGGAAAGACATGCAACATTTCAAGTAATGCACTTGATAAAGAATCATCCACAAAGCAGTTTGTCATCAAAGAAGGTTATAAATGTATGAAGACGAGTATGCGTGTTTAGTCTTAAGTTGGCGGTAGGTAGAATGGATCACTTCGGCGGTGCGTCTCATAAAGTTTGAATTGAGGCAGTCTAAGTACCTTGTCGGTTGCATCGAGGATATTGCCGAATCCAACTTTTTGTTGGTTGTTCGGTGTTTTTCGTTTTGTTGAGTTCGACCCGAGGTGGTGGGTTTTATTTCGATTTTGTGTTTTCGAATTTACCATATGACGATTCAAATTTTTCAGTTATCATTTCAGATTGGATGTATATTATTGTCAACTACGGTCGACTCTTATTAATGCAATTATGTGTGGTTGTTATTACTTTCGTATAACTATGCGTCTAAGGGACTAGGATTAATTTTGGGTTTCACACTTGGTTAAGACCGTCTTAGTCGATTGGCATCTGCTTCGTACTTGGGAGATCAGAGCTCTAAGGGACGGACGGCGTTCGGGTCCACTCGGCATTTAACCAAGCGTACTTATACTGCAGTGAATCGAGAAAACTCCCTCCGCTGATCTATCTCTGCGATTGCATGTAAGAGTTTTCGCATGTGGGTCAGTAGCTCGATAGGGATACGTCTTTAAGGGTGGTGACAACCCCTTAGGGAGGTAAGTTGTGCCCTGCGGGAACCTATCATGTCATAGGGGACCGCAGGAAGTACGGCTGCCGCACCTGGCTAGAGCGGCTAAGGGAAGACGCAACCACGCCCGCCTCGGTGGTTCACAGGGTTCTTTTGCGTCGTTCCCAAATTGTCTTTGTTTTATTTCGTTTAACTCCTGCGTTACGTGGCCAAGAAAGTTCTCGCCTTTCACGAGAAAATGCGAGAGCGAATGAGCTCGACGGGTGACGTCGTTGCTGGGAATAACGGTAATCTACCAGTGTCCCTAGTGAAACAACACTCGTATATTTTATTTTGTAATGGATCAATTGATCGCATTCTAATTTCTAAAAATTAATTAATTTATTATGATTGATTGATTTATCATTATTTCATAACTCTTTGAGGTGAGATATCGAAACAAATACTCGACTGACAAAGTCCATGTCAACAAAAAAAAAACACGTCGCGAGATGTCGAATAGGCAGAAGTCACGTCATGTACGTCTCATCCCGTCCACCCTCCCTACTTCAAACCTACAACCCCAAGATCCACCATTCGTTCCAATAAACAATTGGGCGACTGTCATCACCAGCTAACGCAAGCGCTGGCTGGGGGCGACAGTCAAAGCAAGTGCGTTGAAGAGGACTAGCAAAACGATCTACTTACTATTAATAGTGCATTCTTGTTCCTAATGTCCTACTAAACTAGCGGTAAACTGTCACATGCGATCCCTGCTGGAAATTATTAATTGTTATCCCAGCGAATTTATCCCGGAACCCTTTGGTCCGGTATTCCGTTCGCAGAGTAAGTACGTGCTTGGGAGTATTAGTACAAACCGTGGTGTTGCGATTCATCTGGTGTAGCCAACTGGTAATACCAGCCAATTTCTGCTTACGGCTTGTCAAGGAATGAAAGTTTTCGCCCGTCCTGAAGAACCACGTCCCCGGTCGACCACATTGTCCCTTCATTTTTGGTCGTTTGTGTACTGCCCAAGTACGGAAATTCATATCCGACTTTCATTTTGCATCCAAAAAATCCTAGACCCATGTTATGTCATCTGTTTGTTTGAGGGTCGGTTCATTTGGGTAGCAGTGTTGAAATCTCTTCCGAATACGATTTGCTGCACCTAGAGACCTACAATTTTCTTTCTTATAGGCTAAGAACACCGAGACATCGTTTATGCGTAGGACATATTGGCCTCAAACGGGAAAGGTCCTTGTGTTTAAGAAGGACGTACATGTTTCAGGCTTTCGCTCGACTGCTTCATTTCCCCAACTTACCTAGATCGGATTCGATAAAATCTTTTGATGTTGCCGTATAAAAGTCGTCTGAGTCGTTGTCGAGTGTTTTTACGACTGAATCCCTTCAAGTTCGCTGCCTGCAAAAGCTCAATCAAAAAATTCAGATCCCAAGTGTACAATTCTTCCCGCTTCTGTGGTTGTTTAAGCACAGTCACAAAGAAGGTATGATTCCGATCATTGTGTTTTCTCCACTTCTTTAGGTACAACACATGGATCTTTTTCCCTTTCTCAATCGCATATTTGTAGTGTCTTAACAATTGTTTCTTACCATCGACCACAACCTCAAAATTTCCAAAAACGTGTTTCACCTTCTTCCATCGCTCACACCATATGCTCTCTCACTCATACTTGAGAACGAACTTCCGGCAGCCATTACTCTCTTGATCATATAGCATTTGTAATATTTAACCGACCCTGTTGCACCATCCCCCACCTTAACATGAACAATATTCTTCGGTCTCTTCCTAACGTCGTTTAATTTTCGAGGTTCCTGAATTTGTCTCTGATACTCTTTTTTTGTTCCTTCCTTCCGCGTCGTTTCTTACGTAACTGTTCCCTAGTCCGTTTCTTCTTGTTGCACCCACGAACATTCAAACTCAGTGGTCTGCTACGTATCAGAAGATCCTCGAGGCTAAGAAGGTTTTTGGCATGACCTTTCAGAACCGGAATGAGGACATAAGAATGCAACCCAAAATGTTCCAACCATCTATGGAAGTGTGTTGTCGTATTATATACCACGGTACTCCTGTTACGATGCTCTGACCATCTAACGTTCGGACTCCTTTCGGTCCTGCCAACATACGAACTCTACACCAAGGGGAGACTCCGACATACAAACAGCACTCAGGGTCACGAAAGCATTAGGGTCGTTATCTAACAGCTCGGACCTATATTGCACGAACTTAGAGAGTCGTAGAATACATCCCCGTAGGGTTAGCGCGACTAACACTTATCTAAACAAGGATTCGAGCTCTTTCTTAAAAGGGCAATCCAGTCTCATAGGTTAGCCAGCACCCGGCAACGTTCCCGCAATACTTTTACATCCTTACCCTTTCATGCTAGTTTCTTCTTGCTAGAAGTTTCCGATTTTTTCATCTCAGTATCGTCCAGGCTCTCGCTTGATGTCTCTGAAGTAACTTGTCTGTGTTCTTTAGCGTAGGGTGGAATCGCTTCGTATGTACCCTCATAAGCCAGCAGTGTGCGGTGTTCAGTCAAAGCTATAACTGCTTGCGATTTTCAAATATATGGTACGCCGGTCTGCTTACACATGTGTTGTATCTGACGATAGTCTAAGCCTTCCAGATGTCTGACCGTTTCATCCACGAACTGTTGGCGAGCGCCATGTCCCAGTTCAGGTGTCGCTACTTTCTTCATGGGGTCACTCTTCTCTCATAACTTGTGCATGGTGACCGGTTGAAGTCCCGTTTTCATCTTCTTAGCAGATTTGCCTGCTCGTGCGGACCGTCCATGGGAGTGACGATGAATCTGCAATGCAGTCACGTTAGGATTCGATTAGGAAAGAGATTTTTCCTCCTTCGTAGTAGGCGAGCGCCTCTTTTTGTCTGATAAACAAGTCCTCCGAGTTTTTTTACCGATCTCGAATACATTGTCTTTCAAATCAGATCCGCGAATCACATGTCAGTGCTTTGCTCTCCTGATCGCCCGCCACATCCGTCTGCGAGTCTTCTTGCACTGAGGAGTACTATCCTCTTGAACTGCTTCAGTAGCACCTCCCCATCTTTTCGAAAATTGCATGTCCACGATATGTGATAATCTTTCATAATTTTCCTGCTGGTTCCGTCATTTCTTCTCCTCCTTCTTTCGTCGTTTTTCTTCCTTCAACAACCTTTTTCATTCCCGTTTACCATGTTCTTCCGTTTTTTTGATTCTTTTGTGAGCTTCTCTTCTCGTTGGGCCACCAATAAGTCGACCAGGTTATTGATGTTGTCACGTTCTCTTTGCTCTTGATTTCTTAAGTCCGCCGATGGAGATCGCTTCATTGGTTCTCATCGTCTACGAGGGGAAGACACAGATCTCCCTCGATGCTGACAAAGGGTTCTCCCCTCGACGATTCGCCAGCTTCCCTCCCTTTTTTTCGCTTCAAACCGATCCTTGCAGTCGAGTCCACAATCTCTTGAGTAAGGACCATGTAACTTGCAGCTGTAGCATACTGGAGGATTCCTTCGTGTTCCATCACAACCGCTGCAGCCACCTTGTTGGCTTAATGAAGCCATATCGGGTGACATGCAACTCTTCGTCTGCTAGTTGTGGCTATGAGGTCACCCTCACGTATCACATCAACGTCCAGCGTCAAGCATATCGTAACGCAATCAAACTTGACCACTAGATGCGAAGTATCAATCCCCCGCCAGTTACCAAGCGCTTAACCAGAAGTGAGACATCGGAACAAACACTCGAATGAATGAAAACACTTGAATGACAAAGTCCAGGTCATCAAAAAAAGACCTGCGTTGCGGGATGTCGAATAGGAAGAAGTCACGTCATGTATGTCTCATCCCGTTTTCGCCCTCCCTACTTCAAACCTACAACCCCAAAATTCACCATTCGTTCCAACAAACAACTAGGTGACTATCATCACCAGCTAACGCAAGTGCTGGTTGGGGGCAACAATCAAAGTAGGTCAGTTGAAGAGAACAAGCAAAACGATCTACTTACCATTAATAGTGTATTCCTGTTTGCAATGTCCTACTAAATTAGCAGTAAACTGCCACATGTAGTCGCTGCGCAAAATTGTTAATTGTTGTCCCAACGAATTTGTCCCGGAACCCTTTGGCCCAGTATTCCTTTCACAGAGTAAATACGTGCTTGGGAATATTAGTACTGACCGTGGTGATGCGATTGATCCGCTGCAACCAACCGGTAATACTAACCAGTTTTTGTTTGCGGCTTGTCCAGGAATGAAAGTCCTGGCCCGTCTTGAAGACCACGTCCTCGGTCGACCACATTGTCCCTTCATTCTTTGTCGTTTGTGTACTACCAAGTAAGAAAATTCATGTCCGACCTCCATTTTGCATCCCAAAAAATCTCAGACCCCTGTTTTGTCATGTGTTCGTTTGAGGGTCAATTCATTTGGGTAATAGTGTTCAAATCTCTTCCGAATGCGATTTGTTGCACTTAAAGACCTATAGTTTCCTTTTTGATAGGCTAAGAACACCGAGACATCGTCCATCAAACGGACCCCAATAACTTTATGAACTTTGTGTTGATTTTATTTTGAAGATTATTTTGGTTATTTTAAGTATTTCAGCTGGAGGTAAGTTCTTAATATCGTAGTGTTAGTTAAATTGTAATTTGTTATTATTTTGATATTAAATATTCATCGACATTATCTATAGATTTTAAGTTATTGTAGTGAGAATTATTGTCTTTCAAGTTTATGTGTAACATTTTAATCTCATACTTTATTATGAACTTTTAGGCATCTCTTCGGTTCTAATTTTAGTAGATCAAATTTCTTGCGCAAATTACTATCAATCGCATCTATTTTGAAATGCTGTCAAACAAAACGTTGATTTCTTTGGATATTGTTTTGCATATTTAATTAGTCTTACATTTGATTATTATATTGAAATGATGTACATATTGATCGATTAGTTACTCGGACTCCCACTCATTTGAGATTATCTGTTTTATATGTATTTTATGCATTTTTATAATAGGAATGCATCTTATTTATTGTTCAAATTGTTTAGCTCCGAGTCAGATCCTTATGAAGTTTCGTATGAAATTTTTTTTTTGAATTGTATCGTTCTTGTTCAATATTCTTGTTGAAGTTGCTATAATGTCAGGCAAATTTTATGAAGGAATTGTCACTTTTGTAGGTAGTGAGGCTAAGGCCGAAGCTAAGCTCCTGGTCCATAGTGAGATGTTGTTTTTCTTATCCTAAGTGGCTGAAGGAAAGGAAGTTATATTATCACCGAAAGGGAGGAAGGTGAGACCTTGTTAAAACGTTGCATGTAGGGGTATGCGATTATTATTTGTCACGAGGGAAGGAGTGATCACCTGACCTTTTATCAAGCAAAGTCACCTTATCTCTATAGTAAAAGTCTGATCAGTTTCTGTTGTGTAAGGTGGGGTTGTCCTACTCTATGTGCAGGGGATTGATACGATCGAAATACTGAAATCGGGGGGAATGTGGTGAGGCTCAAATCTAAAGCGGGGCTTGATGTCGAGATGTTATCCCGTTAAGCGGATTACACCACTCCTTGACAAATATCACAAAAAGTTCGGAAACATCAGATATGATAGTTGTTGGAATGAGATCGTAACTTGGACGGGGATCTTTGGACAAATGGTTTCTCTCATGAATGGTTAGTTCATACTTTGTCTGATTCCATGACGTTGATTTTTTGAAAGACCCGTCATGGAGTTAATCTTGACCTTTTCGAATAAATGTATATATCAATCAAATGGATTTGGTTTTGGATCTAATCGGAGAGGTTCCAATACCATTCTGAGATACTAAATAATTTTTTTGTATCGTCAGTGGGATGATGCTGGAACCATTGGAAAAAAAATCCTCATTTCGGTTATCATGAGTGAAATATGGGCAAAAATCAAAGAGTTAATGGTATAGTAAAACATTTTGAAGGTTGAATTCGGTTTTTTTGTTATATTAATATTCCGTTTTGTTGCAAGGACCGTCTTAGTTCCGAAAAATTGTTGGAATTGTTGTATATTGTGATTATTGTTTTCATATGAGAATTTCATGAGGATCTTAGATTTTGTTGTTACTTGGTGGTGAACGACGAAAACATTGTTCAATGGGTTTTGGGAACGTTGTCGGAGCAGAAACCTTTACAAGGGTATCTGCTCAGTGTTTTGAACGTCACACACTATCCGACATTTGTGAGAATTTTTGACTTGATGAGGTTAACGTTACCAGAATTTTATTCAGACTAGCTTATTACCGAGAGACTAAACCTTTTATGAATCTTAATCTGAACACCTCAGGCGTCCAAGACTAAAGGCGATGATCGACGGTGTGGCTAGTTGTATTTCACTTTGTGGTAAGGCCACAGGGTCATGCGGTCCCCAAGACATTAAGTCTAATCCCTATTTTACGTAAAATAATGACGTACGTCTGCAAAGCTGCACGATTCAGAGCTTTAGGGGCCAACAAGGATTGTTTTGCGAGGGTGCGTGATCGTTTTAAAGGTTGACTGAGTACGCAGCCGTCAAGGTTGCAACTTAGCTGAGCAGATAAAAGGTTACACTCGACCTTAGTATTTTTATTAAGGCCGGGTGCGAGCATGTTGCGGGATAGTGAGGGCATGGCGTCTGGCCAGGAGGCTCAGTGCCCAACCAACTGAAAAGTATGGGGCACCGAGCCTCCTGGCCCCATCTTTTTCAGTTGGTTGGGCACCGAGCCTCCTGAGCACGCTTGCAGACGTGAACTATTGAGCTTGTTTTGCCTCGTCAAGGGTGGCCAGGTGACCAGGCAAGCTCTTTTTATAGAAGAGTTACTCCTATCATGTCGTAATAGGAGTTAGCCCAATAGGTAAATCACCAGACCAATACCCCGTAAATACGGGGATCGAAGCTAGTAAGAACCCACTGGGCTAGCTCCTTTTTGGAGTGACCATGGGGGAAAAACGTCTGACGCGGTCGAATTCGGTCGTGTGATTTACGAGATCGCATGGCCTAAAACAGTCGTGCGTATGAGGCATAGTAGCCCCTAAGCAAGGATGATACACATAAATCATAAAAAAAGGGAATTCTATTTTTTGTCGAATCCACATGGACTCGAACTTAGGTCTGCATTTCAACAGATTGCAGGGGTGCCCTGCGACGTGACCATTGACTTTCGATTAACGGCGTAAACCGCCAGGTGGTAAACACTTAAGTGGCAGGTCGTTTCTACCCAAAAAGGCAACGTGGAAAACAGGCAGCATGATAGGTAAGTTCCTTGTTTTTTTTTTTCTTCGTCTTTTTTTTAATAGATTTTTTTTTAGATTTTCCTTTAGTTTCTTTTCTTTTAGATCCCCCCCCCCCCCCTTTTCGCTTGGACGAGCTCGTGTAGTTTGCACTGTGCCGTTCGTTTCAATGAACGGGCTGCAGTCAGGAAAAGAAAAAAAAAAAAACGAGATTTTTTATTTTATTTTTTTTTTCTTAGATTTTTGTAGTTTTTATTTTAGATTTCTTTTATATTTTAGTAGATTACCCTCCCCATTTTGTTTAAACGAGGAGAAAGGGAATTCGAATGACCATGTATCTTTTTTTTTTTTTTTTACTTTTGATATGTTCTGGGCACTCCGGCCTAGTACAAACCGGGGGTAGCAGTGCATTAACCGAGCCAGAAAATGGGTCTCGCGTCCCTCACATAAAAGCAGAGTTCGAAATTTGATCCAGACAGATGACACAGTCCACTACATATGTATGATACACAGAGAACAACTACAGTGAGAAACCAAAGATAGAAAAGGTCAGATCCCTAAGAACAACCAGCCTAAAGTCATCTCCAATCCGAACACACATAATGAACATAGGATTCGTGAAAACCTAACAAAACAAATTGTTAGGTTTGCACGAAATTTATTCAAGATTATGATAGTACTTTTTTCAGGTCTCCTCCAAAAACAAAATTATACGTGAAGTGAAACTTCCGTAAAAAAAAAAACAGAAAATTAATTTTTCAGAACTATTGGAGGGGGCGAGGAAAAACGCAGGTTTTTTCATAGAAAATCACGATCTGGTGAAGCACCGTAGGTTCAAGAACTGAAATATCCTGATTTTTTGTTATCCAAAAAAATTATGTTTATAGTCCTATAAGATGTGTAGCATGATGAATTTATTTGAGGGTTTTTCGAACGCGCAAACATATTCTCCTGTTCGTGAATACGTTCGCTTGAACATGATTTCCCATACATGGGCGAATATATTATTTTTTATTGTTTGGTTTAATATTTTTTCCTATATTTTTATTTTAAACTCGTGTTTGGTTAAGAATTTCAAGGTGTTTCCGAGACAAAAGTTGTTTGTATTCTTATTTTAAATGACATATATTTTTTTATAAGAATTTAATTGTTAAGTTCAAAAATGATTTATAGTCCTACAAATTATTTTGTACAGAGTTTGGCTTTTACCTAACTGCGGAAACTGACTTATAGTCCTATAAATGAGTATTCACGAAAACACGTTTTTTTTTACATCTTTCAAGTTTGCCTTGTCATCCTTAAAAATTACCCTGTTTGAACTTTGTTTTTTTGCCAATCTAATGAGAATGACTTATATTCATCTAAAAGCATTTTGCAAGGAAGGGTTTTCTTGCACATTTTGAGGAACGCTAGACTTTTCACCTGATTTTTTGCCTCCTTTATTGCAAAACGATTAAAAACGCCCTCTTTTTGTGTAAAAAATAACAGTTTGACTTTTACTTTTTCATTCTATAAGAAATGTTAGGTTTTCTCCGATTGTGAGGTTTTCAAGAATCCTCTGTTAATGTTCAACGTGCACAAACAGGGAGGGTATGTCTTGATCGCAGGACCAAACTCCTTTTGAATTGCTGCTCTTAAAATGGGCATAGCAAGGTAGGGGACTCGTAACACACGAATCAAATATTTGCGGGGTTGCTCTTCATGGTGCGCCCTTGCCTGTTCGGCCAGGGTCTGCCAAGCTTTGTATAACACTTTACAAGGTTTCCCATCCACCAAAGCAGAAGTCTCCATCTGGAGGGCATCCACCATCCAATCACACAATAACTGATTAGACGCCAAATATGAAATCATATTGGCGCCTTCTGGTCGCACACGGCCTTTCTTTCCCTGAACTAGCTTAAGATTCAACTAAACTCGACAGATCACATCCATTCCTCTTTCTGAGCAAAGGACACATCAACACCTAACCCCTGAAATACCACCATGACACATGATGGTGGAGATAGTCAATCGCAGCATCTGCCGCCGGGGGAAGCACATCAATCGCAACTGTGTCCTCATTAGGGTCACGAAAGGTGGTGATGTAAGGATCAACCTTCTCCACCTCCTCCTCACTTGTCAAAAAACAGTGCCGCAGCATATCACAAAGATCCCCGGGTCTGGCAATAGATTCGTGGAAATGTCAGTTTGTGAGAGCATGGTTTGTCGACCCCTTAGCCTTTTGGGACTTGAAGCTAGACGTGACGGCGAAGTCACCACCGAGGTAATTGGCTAGTTCATGGCAACGCTATTTTTTATCTTTCGGTATCCGCTCTTCTTGTCATTGAGAGCACCGTCCACGCCCGTTCGCTTGAGAATGGGCTGCGAAAGGGCGCCTCGATCTAGCACTCCCCCTGTGTCAGATGCAGGCGCGAAAGGGAAGGGGGGGGGGGGAATTGTAAGACTTGGCCCAAGTTCGACACTGTGAAATGATTGTAGGGAAGGGGGGGGGGCACTCGCTCTTTTTTTAACGACGAGAAACCCCTTCACAAGAAAAAAATAAAATAAAAGGAAGGGGTTAACAAAACAAAGACGCAAAAAGAAAAAAAGAAAAGGCCACGTAGGTAGCCGTTGTAATGGCTAGGTGAGTGTGTGAGTGTATGTGAGTGTGAGTGGGTCTGAGTCTGTTCGATTTTTCCAACAGGCTCAATAATGGCTGGCCATTCCCTGAAGCATGTGCCTGACAAGAAGGCCAAATGCTTCAGGGATTGAACGATCTTGGCTCCCCTAGGGGAACATCAAGGACTATGGCCCTCGATCGTAAGTTTAGATCAAGGGTCTATACCAATTTCATTTTTTTACTGTGGGCAAACATGTTGCCCACATTCTTCAACTGGCTATAAAAGTCGGCACCACCCACACTTGCCTCATAGTTGTTGAGGTTGTGATGCTGCTCACTTGCACTTCAAGTGCAGATGAGTTTCATTATATTGTGAGGGGTGGTGCTGCTGCCGGAGGTCTGCAGGGAAATAGAGAGAGAGAAAAGTGTGGCCATAGCCAAAGGAAGGGAGCTCACGACACCGCTCCTGCATGGGTGTTGCGGCTGGTAGGCTGCGTCAGGGGTCTGGTTGTATGGCAAGCAACACACGTCGGGGAGGTGTTGTTCGTTTGGTTGTACAACAACACCTGGTTTTTTATGTGGAGGGAGGTGTTGTTCGTTTGGCAGCACGATAGTGATGGTATGCTGAAGGTGGACTATGCTGCACAAACTTTTCGTTACCGGGGGCGACATTTTGAAGGGAGGTGCCGCCTGATTTACCTCGCAAGATCGATAGTCGTATATGTGGGGAGGTACTGCCCGGGTAACGACATGATGACGACTATGTGACGCCCGCGGCCTAGACTGCGGGCATTTCGGCCGCTGCGGCTGAGATTCTCGGCCCCGACCGCAGTCGATGAGGCACAGTCCGCAGCCTGGTTTTTCAATATTCCCCCCCCCCCCTAAAAATACGTAATATATATATATATATATATATATATATATATATATATATATATATATATATATATATACGGGGGTGCAGGGCTTGGAAAACCCTACAGTCCTATTTTTGTTTTTTTGAATCCGACTTTGTTTAAGATTTTTAAAAAATCAAAAA
>BFEA01000562.1:687234-694734 GCA_003427395.1 Chara braunii | reverse complement strand
GCGCGTCATCGTATTTGAAGTGGACAAAGTTATTGGTATCACCGCATAGGACAATTGGTTCAACTTTATGTGAGGAATTTACCTTGGGTACGTGGACCGACGACTTTGTTTTGAGTGTGCGTGTCCCAAATGGAGGTTGTCGGAACTCACGGTGTGTGTGGTGGAGTAGTGATTTTGTTCGTGGCACATACGGTTTTCATCCGTGGCCACCTTTATTTTTTTTGTGGCGCACGGTGTGAGAGGTGTTGGTGTTTGGGGGGGATCATCTGGTGTTGTGGACGAGAGTGTCAGACCACATGAGACCATTTTTTGAACCATTTGGATCAACTTGAAGTTGGGGCACGAGTGGTTGGCATAACTATAGTGAACGGACACAGTGATTTGAGGCGGTGTAAACTTGAGGTTGGTTGGGAGTATCCTTCAAGTTGGTGGTTAAGGTGCAGTTAGGACTGCATTGGGACTGTCTGGGACGTTGAAATGACATGGAACTTGATCATGGGAACACCCTCTTTGAGGGTTATCTCACTCAGCCATCTTGGTGGACCAAACCCTTGCACAATCGGAAACTTGGAGAAAGAGGCGAACTGTCGTTCAGTGGAACCGCCACAAGTTGTGGAGTTTTGGGCAGCATATTTTGGGCTTCAATGGCGGTTATCTTTTATTTGATTGGGGTCATTACTCGACTTTCTTGAGTCAGCCGGATCAAACTTCATTCAAGGTCAATGTATGACTCAACTTCCCATCACACTTGTGTGAACCCACACTTTGCGTTGAAGAAAAGATAGAGTAGAGTGTGTGAATGGCATGCTTGTGAATGGTGAGGTGTGACTTTGGGTATGACATTTTTGCTTGTTTTCCCCGACTTGTTTTCTTCCGATTTGTGTGCAGGTAGGTAGAAGAATGTTTCCAAAGGAGGTTGATTGTGTCTGCATGGGATGATTAAAAAAGTTATTTTTTTTCTACCTACCATCTTTTTGCTTGTCAAAATAACCTGTGTTCTGAAAATGGTTAATCTAATATGTGTTGTAAAAACAATTTGATTTAAGTAAGGATGACAAAATTAAAGTGATTTAGCCTTTTTTCTTGAGGTTGACCCTTTTCAATTTCGAATAACCTCATTTTCCTATACATGTCCAAATGATTATCATTTTTTATCTCCTCTGCCTTCTTTTCGTCTAAGTTACCTTGAACTTAGGAAATAAGAATAACCGAAGGTTACTTGCGGTGGACATATTTTCTCTCTAGGAAGAATCAGGAGCGGCGGTTCGCTCCTTTAGGAGTCGACCCTGTTATCGGCCCAGAGTGGACCGTTCTACGGGGGGTACTTTGCCGATTCAATGAAGACAGTCTGACTTTTGAGATCCGAATCTTGTTCTCGGTGAGGAGGAGTACCCCAAACCACTTTCTAAAGGGAAAGACATGCAACACTTCAAGTAATGCACCTGATACAGAATCATCACAAAGCAGTCTGTCATTCAAGAAGGTTAGAAATGTATGAAGACGGGTATGCGTATCTAATCTTAAGTCGACGGTAGAGGTTGATTGTGTCTGCATGGAATGATTAATGAAGTTATTTTTTTTCTACCTACCATCTACTTATTTGTAAAAATAACCTGTGTTATGAAAATTGTTAATCCAATGTGTGTTGTAAAAATAATTTGATTTAAGTAAGGATGATAAAATTTAATTGATTTAGTTTTTTTTTTTCCGAGGTTGACCTCTTTTTATTCTGAATAACCTCATTTTCTTGTACATATCCAAATGATTATCGTTTTTTATCTCCTCTGTCTTCTTTTCGTCTAAGTTACCTTGAACTCAGGAAATAAGAATAATTGAAGTTTACTTGCGGTGGACATGTTTTCTCTCTAGGAAGAATCAGGGGTGGGGGTTCGATGCTTTAGGAGCCGACCTTGTTATTGACCCAGAGTGGACCGTTCTACGGAGGGTACTTTGTCGATTCGATGGAGAAGACCCGACTTTTGAGATTTGAATCTTGTGTTCGGCGATTGGCGAGGAGGAAGAGTACCCCATATCACTACCTAAAGGGAAAAACATGCAACACTTCAAATAATGCACCTGATAAAAAATCTTTCATAAAGCAGTCTGTCATCCAAAAAGGTTAGAAATGTATGAAGATGGGTATGCGTGTCTAATCTTCAACCGACGGTTGAAACGGATGACTTCGACGAAACGTCTCATCAAGTCAAACTGAGGCAGTCTGACTACCTTATCGATTGCATCGAGGATAGTGTCGAACCCAACTTTCTATTTGTTGTTCAATTTTATTTTATCTTTTTCGAGTAAAACCCAGATGGTCAGGTTTTATTTCGATATTGTGTTATTGGATGTGGCATATGATGATTCCTATTTTTTCAGTTATCATTTCATATTGAATGTATATTATTGTCGCCCATGATCGACTCCTTTTAATGTAATTATGTATGTTTGTTATAACTTTCGTTTGACTATGAGTCTAAGGGACAAGGATTAATTTTGGGTTTCATGCTTGTTTGAGACCGTCCTTGTCGACGGACATTCACTTCGTACTTATGAGATCAGCGCCTTAAGGGACGGACGATGTTTGGGTCCACCTGACGTTTAACCAAGTGTACCCATACAGCAGCGAATGGAGAAAACGTCCTCGACTGATTTATCTTTGCGATTGCATAGAAAAACCTCTGCATGTGGGTCAGTAGCTCAATAGGGATACGCCCCTAAGGGTCGTGATAGTCCCTTAGGGAGGTAAGTTATGCCCCACGGGAACTTATCATGTTGTAGGGGACCGCGGGAAGTACGGTTGGTGCACACGGTTAGACCGGCGAAGGAATGAGGGATCACACCCGCTTCGGTGATTCGTGGGGTTATTTTGCGTCGTTCCCAAGTTGTCTCTATTTTGTTTCGTTTAACTCGTGTGTGATGTGGTCGGGAGGGCTTTTGCCTTTCGCGAGAAAATGCGAGAGCCGATGAGCTCGACAACGTTCTGCATTTCCAACCTTTTGAACTCCCTCCACTCCAGGCGAGGCATCCATGGCTTGAAACTTATGAAATATAAAGCACCTAAGAGTAAGATTTCATCCTTTATCCTCTCAATCAGCCAAGTAGATACTACCATTCCCCCTATCACATATACTAAGACATTGGGATCTTCAAACTTGATGGTACCTTTTTGGACTGGCTGGTTGAATACACCATCCATGCCCCAACCATTTTCATAAACCCTCACTAGATCAGCTTTAGTTTTTCAGGATAAATTTTTCGCTGCATCTTTAAACACCACCACCACAGTCCTCTCTTTCAACCAATAACTTTTCAATTGATTGAACTTAAGGTTAAGAGTAAAAATCATATCACGACCTTTTATCTCTATACTATCACAGATAACATTATTAAGGATGTTCCCTTCTATATAATATTAAGCGATTACATCTCACATGCCACCTTCATCTAAGTTAATTGAATGAGGGGTTTGAGGAGGGGAGTGAGCGCCCGATTATACCCGCTTGTCAATCTTCACCTCCCTTTGTGGGTGATCATCCATCTTCCCGGTATGAAAGCACTGAAAAACTTAGAAAGGTAGCCACTCTGATCAAGATTGGGTGGGAAAGTAGGGGAGATAGAATCGTATTGGAAAAAACGTATAAGGTGCTTGTCAATCTCACAATATCAATAAGAGTTACGTAGCACAGGATTGATAGAGAAGAGGGGAAACTTTCAACAAAAGGATCGTAGAATAGAAAAATGACAAGTTTGATGAGATAAGATAATGTAAAGATGATTTCAGTGAGTTACGAATAGTTTTGTCCCTCACAATCAATATCTTATATCTTGCATTCAAAAAGCTTGAATATTTAATTTGAACACATAAAAAAACTACAAACAACCAAGACCTGAAAAATCACGATGCCTTGTAAAAAAAATTGAACCCTATATGCTGATAAAATGAATGAGAACCGCCCGTCATTCTTGAAAGGTTCGTTTACTGTTGACAACAACCAAGCGCCGAAAAATATCGAAGGAAATGGGCCAGCTATTAAAAAAATATAATACAAATCACACTGCAAAGATTTATAGAATACACCTAAAAAATTACTACGGTAAAAGACAACTCATTTACCTCAACCCAGTAACTCGTGGCAACAAAATGATGGTCCGAACAAAACAAAACAACCACAATAAAGTATATTTTGAACCTGAAGCATAGCGCTGATATCTTCATGTTGACGTCCTCATGTGGTCGGACGCTGCAGAATCTGATCCTTCATGTCGTCTTACAGAAGAAGGTCCGAATGTACCATCACCAACTCACCACAGTAACTCGTACTATATGTGCAAGATAAAGTTGCATCACCGTGCCACCGATCAATACATTTTCATAACAAAGAGGTAGTAAAGTTTTTGGAAGATGATGTAATACTTGATTGAGTGTCAAAAAATCAAGATCCTGAAAAATCTTCGCGTCAAGCATTGCGTTAGATCGGGAGAAGTTCTCTGCTATCACACATAATACAACCTAAATTGTTGACATTTTGGCGCTGCCATCTACTCTGTACCTCTAACCTCCTCTACCAAGGTGAAGCTTAGAGTTACATGAACAGTGATTTAGTTATGGTTGCCCACACCATCACGTCTCATGACGAACACTTTACCACGGTGATAACCAGGGTGAAGGTAACGATGGTACCGAAAACTCGCATGGTGCGAGGTCGTTACTGGGCAGGCTGCCTCGAGCGCTTCAAACAGGGGGCTGGGCCTCAAGCGCGACTGACCCCGGTAATTGAAGGTGAATTGAAAGAATTTGAAAGGTGATGAAAGATTTGAGAGAAAAAAAAATTAAAAGAAATGAAGACCCTTTCGGATTCGAACTTTTTTTTTTTTTTTTTTTTTTTTTTTAATTTGGACCATTTCTCGATTTATGCGTGTCATCCGTGCGCAGGGGCCATGCTAATCTTCTCTGTATCAATCCAGCGGCCTAGCTCAGTTGGTTAGGCACGCAAGTGGCATTCAGGAGGTTGTGGGTTCTAGCCCTATTGCCGCTAGCGGCGCACTTAGTACCAACGGACTGTGATAGTCTTTTTTTTTATATTTAAAGTCTAGGGTATTGTAGAGGTCAGTCACTGAACTCAGGACCATTGTCGTACCACTGGGTAGGCAACTTGGACCGAACAGCGGTGATAGGCACTAGGGATGATAAGCTGCCCAGCCCTGGTGGAAGCGGAATTGGCCGAACCTTGTCGGACGGGAACTTCGAACGCCAGACCCAGACAATCTATGACATGTCCCAATATATGGCCACCAGATAGTTTTATTCGGAATGTCGGTAGGAACTGCACCCAATGACACCCTATCCAACCAACCCGAACCTAATGCAGATACTAGACCCTATCCAGTGACTAGAGCCCCCCAGCCTTCTATATGTAGCCTATAGGCGATGTATAGTTCGATGTTATATCCGAAGGCTATATATATATATATATATATATATATATATATATATATATATATATATATATATATGTGTGTGTATGTAGCCCGTAGGCGACATATAATTCTATGTTATGTCCGAAGGCTATGTGTGCATCATATGTGGAAGCTTTGTGTATGTAACCCGTAGGCGATGTGTAGTTCTATGTTATGTTTGAAGGTTATATATGTGTATGTAGCCCATAGGCGATATATAGTTCTATGTTATGTCCGAAGGCTATATATGTTCATTGTGAATCTGAGAATGTATATAGCCCGTAGGCGATGTATAGTTTTATGTTATGTCCGAAGGCTATATATGTGTGTATGTAGCCCATAGGCGATATGTAGTTCTATGTTATGTCTGAAGGCTAAGGCTATGTGTGTATATATAGCCGATAGGTGATATATAATTTTATGTTATGTCCAAAGGCTATGTATACTCTATATATCGAAGAGAGAGAACGGGGTAAGCTAGACAGGGACCCCCCCAAGGTCCGAACCAAGCTCGAACCCGTGACCTTGCAACATATAATCGAATGACTCTACCATGTGAACGACCAATGGAAATGGCACGAACGTGTGATATGCCAAACTGGGGAGATCAACAGAACACCCAAGACCAACACCCCTAAGCAACCCATGTGAAACCCAAAACCAACATACAACACCATGAACAAACCTTGGGTGGTGCGCATGCAGTGCCTGTAATAGCTAACCTACGTCATCCCAAGGTGGTGTGTGTCCAGCCGTGCGTCAATCTAACGCCCTGCCGGTGTCCATACGCAAGGATGCGGATTTGAACCCGCAACCTTATACCACAATGCGCATTTCCAACCGGTTCTCTAACCACTGAGCCACATCAACTGGACAGGATTGTCCTCTGGATACCCCTGATCGGTATAAGCGGGGTCTATGACCAACACGGGTGTGAGTGCGGGTGCGAGTGGGTTGTGTGTGGTGTGTGGGAGAGTGTTGGCCATAACCTCTGCTGCTACTTGATGAGGGGTGGGGGACGATGAGAAAGGGAGGCGCAGCTACTGGCAAAAATGCTCGGTCTTTGCGTTAGCCAGACCCCCACCGACGGCCCCACCCCCCAAGGGGCAACATGAATTACCTCGTTTGCAAGGCCCTATGCTTGCAGGGGTCCCCTCCATATAGTCTTAGGTAGGTAGGTAGGTAGTGTGAGGTGAATTTGAGAGAAGAATATAGCTTTTAAAAAGAGGAAAATTTTGTCTGGCGCCCCTATATTTTCCATTCATTTGTGTCGCGCCCCTTCGACATCCGATTTACCCTGTCATGCCCCTCTGACGAGTAGTGAAATTTTCCATAAAACCTTGGTGTCGTTTGGGCCTCATATGTTTTCGTAGTGCCCCTACCGGTACCGACATCAAATTTGCGTCATGCCCCTATCGGATAGTCGTTGGGAAAATTTCCGCTATGCCCCTACCGGTACCATCGATCTTTCAGTGTGCCCCTGTCGCCGTTGGAGGCACTCAGGGGAATTTCCACCCGGCTTGGGAGCGAGCTACCGGGGCATGACAAAGATTGGTGGAAGATTGGCGGGAGTAGGATTTGAACCTACAACATAGAAATTTGTGTGTGTCCCCATGTTTGTGTCACGCCCTTGCTTGTATGCTGGGTAATTTCACGCGTCCTGCGACCTCCCTGCGATGCACATTATCTTTGTGGATAGGCTCTCTCTCTCCCTCTCTCTCTTTTTTCTTTTTCTTTTTGTTCTCTTCTTACCAGAGAGTGGCACGGGTGGATTTCTTGTTGTTGAACATCCCTTTACTATTGATTCGGGGCCTCTCATCACCATGTGAAGTGCTATAGCAGCATGACAACAGCAGCATGATGGTAGGGCCGTAACTCCATGGAATGGCAAGCAGATAGTCTCCGGGTCACTCTGAAAGACATTGAACACCTTGTTGTCCAAATTCTGATTTCCTGAATGTATTTGACTGGAATCATTTGTGAAGATGCAGTTGAGAGAGTTGCTCTCTCTCTCTCTCTTCCCCCCCCCCCCCCCCCCCCCCC
>BFEA01000562.1:644764-669714 GCA_003427395.1 Chara braunii | reverse complement strand
GGGGGGCAGGGGGCATTGCATCTGTGAAGTCATGGCGAGAGGCTGTTCACAGAGTTTTCACGTTGTACTGATGCTCTGCTGTCAATACTTATGCGCTCTACGTACGAGTCTCTCTGTAGACTCTGTATTTGAATCCAATTTGAGCTGTGATTGCCTTCCCATCTGTTGCTTGTTTCATGTTGCACATCAGTAAATGCTTCGGCATGATCTGGTAGATGGTGCTGCCTCACTATGTTGGGATGGAATCATTAAGCGGGGTTTTCTCCTGTCACTCTTTTCAGGTCTGCTGGTCAGCTGAGCATTTTGGCAGAAAAGCAACGGAGGCGGCTACAGGAGAGACATCAGAAAACACAAGTTAGAGAGGATTCCAAGGCAGAGGACAAGGGGAAGGGTGTGACTGATATGGATGATGAGAAGAACGCAAAGCGGAAGGGAAAAGTGGAGCTGGAGTCTCTTGTACGTTCATTGAAACGGAAAGTGGGAGGTTCCAGCGACAACAAAACTGTGCATCAAGGAATGAAAAAAGTGGATGGCCATGAGGCGAAGAGGAAACTAACAGGCACGGGCGAACGTGCCGCACCGTCTTCAATGAAAAAAAGGCCGAAGTTTTGAGTTGTCAGTGAGTGAAATTCTGTTCTGTGGAGTTTATGCACCTGCCTTTGCATTTGCATTTGCATTTGCATTGATAACCGCCCCGCAGGCATTGGGATGTGTGCAGGATGGAGATAGCAAGAGAGGGATAGAGAAAAGGGAACGTAGAGAGAGTGAGAGGGAGAGAGAGAGAGAGCGGGCAGAGTGGAGCAGAGACAAATGGGAGGACAGACGCAAGAGTTAGAGAGAGGAGAGAGAGAGAGAGAGAGAGAGAGAGAGAGAGAGAGAGAGAGAGAGAGAGAGAGAGAGAGAGAGAGGCTGGCAACGGAAGGGCTTACCCTAGCCCACTGCATTTATTTCATTCCTCCTACATTGTTGAAATACCCAAGGGCCTTTGAGCTTGGTGTTATGAGGTGTTATGGAAGTTTGAAGATCTTTCGGGACAGTTCGACGATACGTCGGTACTTGATTTTGAAAGGCGACGTCTGATCTCTGCAGTTAGCTTTGGGTTGAGGAGTTTTGGGAAGGTGAATGATATGTTTTGCCTTTTGCGCTTCTTGAAAGAGACTGCGAACTTCATTGTGCCTTAGGATATCTCAGAGTGTTTGTTCAGTAGGTTCACTTCTTTTTTGTCCTTTTCTCCCTTTCTGCCTACGGTTCACTGAGCAGTTCGTTGTTACGCTTCGGCAGGTTTTCCCTGGCGGGTTTGAAAGCCGCTTAGAGCCGTCAGAGGTGGAAGATGTAGGTGTATGACGGCGCAAGGGAGGAAGAAAGGTGACAGCTAATGTAGGTTTTATGGGCTGAACAGGTATTTTATGGCTGATGCAGGTGACAGCTAATGTGTAGCGCCTGTCTGAGGCTTAGCAGGGAAGTGTGTCGGTGCCATGTGACCGTCCTTTTCTTGCATTGTCACACACATCCCCAGGCCTACCTTGTGTGTGTGTATTGCTCATCCACGTCTGATTACGCTGCCATTTTTGTCAAAATGTCAGACACGCTACAATTGAAGGGCGTCTCTCTGCACACAGTTGTATGTGTGCAGAGGACTGATCTTGTACGTGTGCAGCATCCGCACATGATTTTCGCGTGAGGACTGATCTTGTATGTGTGCAGCGTCCGCTCATGATTTTCGCATGAGGACTGAACTTGTATGTGTGCAGCGTCCACACGTGATTTTTGCATGTCCAAGTTGCTACGGAGGACACGTGTTGGTGGTGTACGACCATCCTTTTCTTGCACCGGCACAAATACGCCCAGGCCTTGTGTGTATTTCTCGTCCACCTCTGGTTACGCCGCCATTTTCGTCAGACACACTACGAATGAACGGCTTCTCTCTGCACACAGTCGTATGTATGCAGAGGACTGATCTTCCTTTCCTATTGTCTACAATCTGCGGGGTGTGCATGCATTTTTAGCATGTCCCAGATGCTGCCAAGGACACGCCAATTCGATCAACCACATGCTCGCCTGTGATGCTCCTTGTTCTCTCGTTCTGGTTGGCAATCAACTGAACATATTATTTGCTGGTTGATGACGACCTTCATGGAGACTGTCGCATCATGTGGGCAGGTTCCCTCCATGGTTTGTGAGGTGGGCTTGGTCGATGACGACCTTCATGGAGACTGTCGCATCAAGAATTCCCTCCCGCCGTCACCTAAATAGAATGCCTGGTCCCTCACCAGAGATGAGCAACGGGTAGCCAGACCCGCACCCACCCGCACGCACCTGCACCCGCAAGGCACCTGCATGGGTGTGGGTGTAAATAAGTTGGGCTGGGTGGGATGAGGGTGGGTCGCAGTTAGCTGTCTGGGTGGGTGACAGGCGGATGTCTGGGTGGGTGACAGGCGGATCAATGTTAGGCCAGGGTCACCCGCATGGGTGGGTGGCAGGTTGTTGAATGTCTGGCCTGGGTCACCCGACCCACTGACCCAGGATGGCCCGCAAGGACCCCCCCGCCCCCTCCCCAAAACAACAAAACCTGTGAGCGTAGGGGCCTGTAGGGAAACGAAATACCAAGCAAAAATGCCCCACGTTGCGTCCCAGTGGCATACTGGGACCCGCCTCTGTTAAAACACAACATGGAGGGAACCTGCCCACATGAAGCGGCAAGGTTCGCTCCTCGATTTCAATCAAGGGACTGGGCCTTTTTTATTTCCGCACTGTCATTTGAGCCCGGTTCGCCACTTGAGCCTGGTTCAGTCCTCCATTTGAAGCTGTTAAGAGAACGTGGAGCGAACCTACCGACATGAAAAGCTGCAAGGTTTGCTCCAGGATTTGAATCTGGGGACTTTAGTTTTTTTTTATCCAGAGGCACCGGAGGGATCAATTCCCAGTGGGCCCAGGGGCATCAATTCCCAGAGGTACCAGAGGGATCAATTGCCACTTGTCAGAGCCTGGTACAATAGTTGAATACCCAACTTAACCCAAGCAAGATATGCTAGATCTTTTTCAGAAGGGCAGTAGCAGTCAGTGCATGCATTTGCAATGTGTAACAGCGCGAACTCCCTTGGCTGTCGTGTCCTTTTTGTTTTCCAAAGGGCATAATACTATAATAGCCTCTTACATTATTGTTGTAAACTGTTCATTGAATTCCGTTAGGATTTGAACTTGTGCCCTGTTTGCCGACAGTTACGTCTTATACCATTCAGAGACATGGGCTGGGTGTTTGGCTGATGTCGCATTATGGAAGAAAGCGAGAAACAAACGTCAGCAACGTAGGCACAAATGCTAGTGTGTTGAGGAAGGGCGCGGGGAGTGGGGAGCGGGGTGCGGGGTGAAAGACGGAGGCGGGCATTGTAGAGAGGTTTAGCCGTTCGGGCAACTGAGCCTTGCCCTTTTCAGCACATCTGATTCAAGTCTGGTCCTTCTCATCAAGGTTGGGAGGAGTGGTGGTTGAAGTTTTCACTGTGATGGGAATATGTCCAATTGACGCACCATGACATATGTATTGTGATGCACTCATAGCAGGTACCTCGTTTTGTTTTTAATGCACGTCAGTGTACATTGTGTGCGGCCATACGTTGTAGCTTGCCTTTTAATGTTTTGGTAGGGGGGGTTACTTTAATGTTTTGGTAGGGGGGGTACTTTAATGTTTTGGTAGGGGGGGTACTTGAACGTTTTGGTAGGGGGGTTACCATTTGGTTTGCACTGCTGCACCGGTCATCTGCCTGAAGGCAAGCATCAGAGCAGCAAAGCTGTTCACAATACCACTCTATGGGCAGGGCTTGGTTCATAATTGAAAAAAAAAAAAAAAAAAAAAAAAAAGACAAACTACATGCAAGGAGGGCAGACGTCATGACTTCAATTCATTGCATTGAGGACATAATGATGATGTCGAAGGGTGATTGATGCACCCAATGGGGGCAAGCCTGAGAGCAACCCATGGAGGTATTGCACTTAAACCACCAGTACTTGGCCCAGCTATCGGCTGTGGCGCTTTCCTGTTAACTCGCCGCGCCATTAGGGCTTCGGGGTACCAGACCACAATGGCTGGAAGCGCCAGCCAAAAAAAAATCAAAACGGTACCCCGGCGTTTCGGCGAAAATCGGCGCGCTAGGGCAATCCAGGCCCAGCATCGATAGCTGGGCCAAGTACTGGTGGTTTAAGACCACCAGTACTACGAAACCTCCTTTACCTTAGGCAGATTTGTGCTGTGCGCCGAAGGAAAAAATAAACTGGCACAATCAGGGTAACCGGCGTTTGGGACGGGCCGAACGCCCGAACCCGAACGTCCGAACGTATGGGACCCCTTGGGGATGCGCTCGGCCGTTCGGGCCGAACGCGGGCCCAAAAAAAAAACAAAAACAAAAAAACAAATGTCATCAAAAAATTTTGAAAAAAAGATATGTTATGGAGAAAAATAAATTAAACAAGATTTGCCTGAGCATTACATCCGAATTCCTTACCAAATTTGAAATAAAAATAAAATACGGAAAACAAATACTAATAATAAAAATAAATAAAAATAAAAAGAGAATTAAATTTAGTGAGTGCACAAGCATGTTTTCGACACCGTCATCTTTGGCGATTTTTCTTTTTTTTTTGGCATAGCTAAATGCCCTGAAAATTTACAGATGTGTACTTCACATAATACAAAAACCACTAAAAAAGTTTCGAAAAATAATAAAATTGTCTAGACCCCGAACTAAAGTGAAAACAAAAAGTAAAAAGTGAAAAAATACGTGGGCGAGCACGTTTTGACACCGCCATCTTTGGCGATTTTTAATTTTTATTTGGCTTAGCCAAATGACTTGAAAATTTACAGGCATGTACCTCACGTCATAGAGAACTCACAAAACAAAATTGAGAAGAAAATAATTATTTTTAGGCCCCGAAATATTTTTTGGCGGGGGCCAAACGCCGTCGGGTTTGGACCCCGTACGGGACCCCAAACGCTCATACGTACAGAGGTCTGCCTGGGGACCTCCGTACGTACGGGCTGGTGACCCTGGGCACAATGCTAGTTTTTGTCATTTTGACTTACGCCACGAGCCATGCATGTTCGGTAGGCCTAGAACAAAACAGCTGGGAAACGTGGAGCACGATTCGTTTCCGCTAAACAAGAAGCAAAAAACAGAATCAATAAAGGGAAAAAGGGGAGTACCAAACCATATCTGTTTTTTGTGCTGTAACGATTTCCATAATATTACAAGGACCTACACAAATTAATACAAAAATAATTATAATAAGACGAATAGAAACTCCATAAGAAACCATTTGGGGCTTAGAGCACCAGTGCGCAAGGAAGGTGCTCCGGATAACGCACCTGAACTGAGTTTATTTCATTTCAACCTGGACTTAGTTTTTTCATTTCAGGTTAGTTTATTTCATTTCAGGTTGTAATAAGATGCACACGTTTCATGTTAGTTTATTTCATTTCAGGTTGTAATGAGATGCACACACAGACCCGTGAATGTATGCAGACGCCTGTAGAGGCCCGCAGAAGGGTCTTGTGTTTCATTTCAGGTTGTAATAAGATGCACACACAGACCCGTGAATGTATGCAGACGCCTGTAGAGAACCGCATAAGGGTCTTGCGTTCTAGTGGTTCAAAACCTGGCATCTTATTTTCCATTGATTGTAATAGAGCTAGCTCCATGGGTCAGTAGCAAACATTTTGAGTAGACTCTAATGCACATAGAGTAATGGTGCTACTAGGGGGGTACCCCTGCGGGTATTTACCGTTGTTTGAAGGGTAGAAAGTAAATATGCTTCGTTGTTTCCCATTGAGCAACCAGGAATTGTGAATGCAATGCTTCCCAGTTTATGGTCGGTGTCCAAAGGACTGACGGCGAGAGGGAGAGGGAGAAAGGGAGGGAGGCAGAGGATGTTGAAATTGACGCCAAGAGAAGGAAGAGAGGTGAGAGGGAAGGACTGGGGGTGGAAAGGTGGGTGGGGGAAGGTGTTGGTACTGGCTTCCGTGAGGATTGTTTCTCTTCCCAAATCACCGAGAAGCCGGTAATGGTTTGCTGATCTTTTTGGATTGTTGTGATCTTTGCGTTTTGCTGCAAGGGTGTTGTAAGGAGCTTATTGAATCTAATAGGTTATTGTCATTTATAAGCAGGGGAAGTAGCAAGTTTTCCATAGGTGAAACCATGAATGGAAATTATCAAATTGTGACGGTTTTTCCCACCCGTTTCGTTTTCTGCATGCACTTGGAGATTTCTAATGTATTCTCAAACTTTGTGTTGTCGAGAAATGCCCTTTTTTATTACTTGACCACTAGTGGCAAATACTGAATATGTCCACAACACTTTCTCGTACATATAATGAAGTGCATATGCTCCTACTGCAATGTAGAAAATCGATGTGTGCCCATGCAAATTATAACAAATGCAAATTCGGTAGATAAGATGAGAAAGAGAGAATGGGAAAGGGAAGGGTGAATGTAGGTATCGAGACGAAACTGTTCCTACAACCTTCTACATATTGTTCATCAGCACACTACGAACATGTTTTACCTACGAATGGTTTTAAATTCATTGCATTTACAAGGTGCACACAATTTTACGTTGCCATGCACAATCAACTATTGCACACACAACTCAATGTGTATTAAATGCGAGGTGTATTAATTGACAACATATAATTTAATGACATGCTTGATGATGTTGCATATATTGTTAACTTCAAGGATATATTTTTGTCAGCATCCCACTTTAGTGAACTCATTTACGTAGATGTAATTAACACACTACAACATATACCTAATGATTTAGTCGTACGTGTTTCGACTGTCTTTGTGTTTTTTGAAGTTATGGGGGAGTTGTCCTCCTTAGTATTCAATGACCATGACCGTTCAGGAAAATGGCGAACGCAAAAATTACATCTCATAAAATTGAAGATGGGTTGTCGTTTCATGACACTCTTACAACATATTTTTTGTGAGTACGCTATCAAAATACATTGTATGTCGTGAAGTCATTAATGTTATAAACAAATACTTATTCTCCATGCATTACAATTCGTGATTCAACCGGTACGTGCGCACATTTTTCATGAAAATGTCCTTACACTTGCAATTATATCTATTAGCAAAGAAAATGTTTCAACTTTGTTGGATAATGTTAGTGGTTATACATTCTATTTATGATTTAAATCATTGCCTATTTAATCATAAATTTAAAATATATATATTCCATAACATTTGGTCCTTGTAAATGTTTAAGGGATATTCCTCGTGTCTCAATTACTTACATATATTAACTTAAAGCCCCCAACCAAATTAACAAAAATGTATGTTATTCAAACTTTCAGTTTTGTAATAAAGTTTTTGTTCTCGTTGGCAATTTTCAACCAATCCTCATAGTTGTTGTCGAAGGAACGACAGCATTTTCATGAGTTAATACGTATTTTACTCAATATCGCGTTTTTGAGAATAAAAGTATTTACATAATGCGACATTTACTAAGCATATACATAATTGCATGCACTTGACAATTGTATATCTTTTCGTTCAGGTGAAGCATTCGCTGATCAAATTTCACAAAACATTGTATTTTAAAAGTGATACTTGAATCAGTTATAAGCTTTCAATCTCTAATAAATATTTTTATATTTGCGAAACTAAATTTTTATTCCACAAAAATAAATTAAGTCAATAATATGATAATTAATAAATCATTACTTTTGCGTTCTTTGATATGGATAAATTTTTAATATTCTTATATTTTTATTGAATTACTAAAGTCGATACATATTTTTCACCTTTAACCTTATTTTGTCTGCATCAATAAATATCATAAGGAGGTAGAAACAACGATATATGTATTTAAATTAATTTAATAATGAATGGATATTTCAATTTACATAAAACAAATTATGCGATAACATACGTCTCATTTTAAACTTTGTTACAAGCAATAGACTTATATGTGTGCTTTCAATTTCTCAAATTGTTATTCCATGTATATTGCTCATCACTTCAGATGATAAGTTTGTCTTTTGATGGTAATGTTGATTTGCACTCACAACTAATATTAATATGTCATATGTCCAAAGTGTTGAGTATGAAATCATTGATTTGTAGCAACTAGCTTCTCCCTTCCCTACCAGTTACAGTTTTTTATTTGAAGATGATGGTATGGAGTACAACCATCTTACCATGTTAGGTGTCAATAATAATAAAAAAATTACTTTTTAAAATAGGTTATTGTCCACACATGTTTTTCCTAGTGTTGTGAGCAGTCTCAACATGTTTCTTTCGCTTATTTTGCAACTATTACAAACTGAGATCTCATAATTTTTTACTAACATGACCAAGTATCAAAATTCATATTTTTTCACTTTCTTTTCATTTTTCACTATATGTTCATGATGAACTATTTTTCTCCCTTATTGTTATGTTAATTATTATTATTATTATTTATGTATCTTCTCGTCAAACCATGAAGAGCGTGTAAGCATTACGGTCAGATAAGAAAAGACAGGGTGCGCTATGTTATGGGGAAGACAGTAGTGCATAGTACTGTGTTTCCCCGGCCTGAACGTGCCTTTATAATGAATATATGCAAGCAAAATTTTTGGTCTATTATAAGCATAAATGTAGTGAAGGTGGGTTGTGTTCGAGGAAAGACACTTTTTTTTTCTCTCTTCTCTCTCTCTCTCTCTCTCTCTCTCTCTCTCTCTCTCTCTCTCTCCCCACTCCCCCCCCCCCCCCCCCCCCCCCCCCCCCCCCCCCCGGCCCCTTTTCCCAACCCCCCTTAACACATTGCACCTTAACAACAAACATATATATGTGATTTTTTCATGTACAATCTTAATGAGGATGCAGATCGGGGGAAGACACCCTCTCTCTTTTTCACCATCGTACCCTTAACACAACGCATTCTCATTAAGACTACACCGGACCAAAAAGATTGTGTGTATACATTACTTATCAGGGAAAGGGGAAATGTGTAGATGTGAAGGTGTGAAAAATAAGATAAAAAATGATGAAAATGGAGTAGAAATGGAGATGGAAAACGAAAAAGAATTGAAAATGAGTAGAGATTTCCGCCACAGGTCCAACGACTAGAAAGGCCAAGGCATTTGGACAATTTACACAGGGACTGGTCGAGAGGTGGTAAACGGAGACCCAAAATTTCAACGTTTTTTCAATGCCACTTAAAACAAAACCCGATGACGTTTTTGACACGACTTAACATCAATCCATAAAAGTGAAAAGTGTGAGGCAAAAGTGCACTCAAATGAAAATTTACGTTGAACGAGTTTTAGTAATTTTCAACGTTTTTTTTAAATGACCACCACATACAATTCCCATGGATAGAAAACACTTAAGAATATTAAACTACCAATACCTTTCTCATCTATAGATGTCGATCCTGGAATTGCTTTGTGCGTCGAACGAAAACGAACCAGTGCGGGACTCGTTTTGGCTAGCGCCGCCAACCATTTCCGTCTAGCAACATCGAACCCTGCCAGCCTCCCGAACTACCCAACCCATCTCGACAAAATACTTGGGCAGGTACTGGTGGCTTAAACCACCAAGACTTGGCCCAACTAACGGTCGCGGGTTTGCCCGTTAACGTGCTAGCACTTGCACAGGTGGGGGCCGCTTCCGCAGGGCCGTAGTGTGAAAACGCGCGGGATGATTGAGACTTCATACTTCCGGTCGTCGGACACCTAACCGGAATGCCCTTTGGACCTGCAATCGTGACCAACGTACGTCGCAAACAACGAAAATCGCTTAGAAGGTGGGTTCGGTAAAACAAAATGCGACAAAAAAAGGAAGCAGGGAAAAAAAAGATCAAACGTGCTACCTGTTCCGACGTAGGCGTTGCACGTGCACTGCCTCGTCTCGCCATCGCCTTGCTTCGTGGTCGAAGGCCTCTTCCAGGTGGACGTGTGTGGGCAGCGATGCTAAGTATCGTGGTGTGTGTGTGTGTGTGTGTGTGTGTGTGAGAGAGAGAGAGAGAGAGAGAGAGAGAGAGAGAGAGAGAGAGAAAAAAAAAGAGAGAGAGAGAGAGAGAGAGAGAGANAGAGAGAGAGAGAGAGAGAAAAAAAAAGAGAGAGAGAGAGAGAGAGAGAGAGAGAGAGAGAGAGAGAGAGAGAGAGAGAGAGAGAGAGAGAGAGAGCACCCTCCTACCTCAGGCAGACGTAGGATGGTGGCCATGGCAACGTAGCATGATGCCACGATGAACCTGCGGGTTCATCGTGGCATCATGCTACGTTGCCAACACGCTTGCAGGCGAAGAACACGGATGACACCACGCAGCATGATGGCAGCAGTACCTCGCCAAAACGGAATAGCAAGAGGCCCGCACGATAGTGTCAAGTGTCGTAGGAAAAAAAAAAGGAGTAAAAAAGAGGGGAAGGTACAGAAGTGGTGCCACTGTATGCTGTACAAACGGACATGTGAAGAGTCCATTGGAATGGAGTGGAAACGAGGTTGAGGTGCCAAGAAACAGGTACCGGTAATGGTATTCCAAAATGAACGAAACATTATTTTTTGGAGGCGGCTCGACAGAAATCGGCGCGCAGGGTATTTTCAGGCTCAACTTCAATAGTTGGGCCAAGTACTGGTGGTTAAAGAAATGGTCACCACACACAATTCCAACAGTCAAAAAGAAAGAATCCCTAAAAACTAGTCCAGCTGATGTAGCTCAGTGGTTAGAGCACTGGTTGGAAATGCGCATTGTGGTATGAGGTTGCGGGTTCAAAACTCTGCAGCCTTGCGCATGGACACCGGCAGGGCGTTAGAATGACGCACGGCTGGACACACACCCCCTTGGGATGACGCAGGTAAGTTATTACAGACACTGCCTGCGCACCACCAAAGGGGTAGTCCATGGTTGTTGTATGTGGGGACTGAGCGATGGTAGGTATCCTGATGTTCTTGGTCTACGGGGTTGTCATTAGACTGCTGGGTGGTTTGCGTTGACCTTTTTACTCGAGCCCAGCAGAGCACAGCTACATACTATTTCACAGTGTATGTCAATAGGTTAGGTCACTTGCACGATTTACATAAGGTCCTGTGTTCAATACCAGACTGTAACTTAGGGTTGGTCATCCTCTTAGTACGTGGTCAACGGATTGAGGCTGGCATAGCAGTTCCTTAGTACGGGATGTCGGTAGTGTCAGGACTTAGTGGTCTAACACTTTACCGCAGGGCCGGAACGGGCTCCAGGACATACGAGGGAACAAAGGATTGTCTGCTCTCATATTACCATACAAAACAGGGCCTAAAGATTATCCACGGTCAATACATACAGTCCATGATTCACGATTGAGGGTGGGCTATCCTCCTAGTACGTACCTTAGAGTTGAGGCTGGCATAGCAGTCCTTAGTATGGATGTCGAGGGTGTAAGGAGATACTGCACCTTACCGCGGGACCGGAACGGGCTCCAGGGATATATGAGGGAACAGAGGGTCCCCATCTCTCTACCATCAACATCATAGTACAATAAAAAAACTTAGTCTATAAATCACGACCTAGGGTTGGCTATCCTCGTAGTATGTAGCATAGGGTTGAGGCTGGCATAGCAGTTCCTTAGTACGGGATGTCGGGGGTGTCATGGCCGGAACAGGTTCCAGGGACATACGAGGGAACGGAGGATACCCAGCTCTCTATCATCACCATACAACTAAAAAAAAGCTACATGGGAGTCACTGTGCACCCTCATGAAGACCGGTAGTAGCATGTTCAAACCTACCTCCCGAAGTCCCTGTGCAATCAGGCTTGCACGGCGTCTGCTTCAACCGGGGCTGAGCAGGGGGTGGGCACCTCTGCTTAGCCCCGGTACCTGCAACCGCTGTCTGGTCAGGTCACCCCGCCATGATGGCAATGGGTGATGGTCCTGAGTGGTTAACACTCGGGTAGGACAGGGGGGGTGGGGGTGCGCCAGGGCAAAAATATAAGAGGAAGAGTGGGTGGGGTCTTCAAAGGGGTTCATCTGGACAACCGAGTGGCCGAGTACTGTGGGTGACTGCCATCCGTCTAGTATCCCACCTCTACAACAACCTGGGCTTTAAAAAAAAAAAATAAGAGTCCCAGCACCTGTCTCTTATACACATCTAGATGTGTATAAGAGACAGGGTTAACACTCGGGTAGGACAGGGGGGGTGGGGGTGCGCCAGGGCAAAAATATAAGAGGAAGAGTGGGTGGGGTCTTCAAAGGGGTTCATCTGGACAAGGTACTGTGGGTGACTGCCATCTGTCTAGTATCCCACCTCTACAACAACCTGGGCTTAAAAAAAAAAAAAAAAAAAAAAAAAAAAAAGGGAAAAAAAACCCTGATTTCAGCAATGAAAACAATTTATCCCTGCTTGGCAAAACTCGGCACACACTGTGGGTCCATAAAAACAGGCTCGGAGGTAGTGGTGGTTTAACAACACGTGGGCCCGTAGGGGTGTATGTACAAGATGGCGGGTCCAATTGCCGAGCAGGGTATTTCGCAAAGCTTCAGTACTGTCATAGGGGCATTTCGTCACCCCTATGCCTGTAGGGGTATTTGGCCATAAACCCCAACTTTCAGGGGCATTTCAAGAATTTCCCCTTCTTTTTTTTCCTTTTTGTTCTTCTCTCAGTTGACCTTCCACAACCTGCAGTCTTCCCCCGAATACAACGTACGGTCATTATAGCTGAATTTGGGGTATCTTTCATACTAAATTCAGCTATAATGACCGTACGTTGTATTCTGGGGAAGACTGTAGGACCCCTGCAAGAATAGCTACCTCGCGATGAAGGGATTGCATGTTGCCCCTTGCCCCAGTGGTTTGGGGTACAGGGTTGGGGCCGACGGTGGGGGCCCAACTAACACCAAGACCGAGCTTAGCCAGTACAACGATTTCCTTTTGTTTTTGTTTTTTATTTATTTTGAAGACAACTCCACAACATTCCCCAATTTCTTTTGTTTTATATTTCAATTCTGACAATTTCTCGATTTGTGGGTGTCATCCTTGCGCAGGTAGCAAACGACGCTGGTGGGGCCATGCTAGCTACGGTAGGGCCTCGTTGCACTAATGTGCAAGACGAGAGTGAATCTTCCACTTGAATATAGAAAGATGCACTCCGTAGCTCCGCTAAATGCTGCGCTAATCCGAATTTCGGCGGTGCTAACCCTAGTTAGCGCCACGCCTTCTTGTTGATTCCTACACCGGCCATGCTGCCGACCTACACGCTATCGCTCAGCAGGTTACGCTCGCGCCATCGCTTAGGTGGTGTTTCCACTCGTGAGTAACGAGTGGTCGAGCGTCCTGTCCCTGTACCTCAGCCCGCCTACTCTACTTGACCCATTCTACCTGATACGTACTTCGAGTAATCAGCTATGACGTTATCACCTTTAGCTAATCTTCGACAATTCTGCCTGACAAACACATGCCGGGAAGAAGAAGAAAACCTCGAAGCTATTTTCCGAACATCCCAGTGTCCTTGGAGTTGACGCCTTCCCCCCCAACAATAATGTGGGGATGAGTTCATCAAACTCCGTGCGTTCAAACTCACTCCGCTACGCTCAAAACACGGTTCCCCTGCTTTCGACTCCTAGTACTGCTCACGGAAGAAGACTCCGTTCAGACGAGGCTACTTTGAAGACATCCAGGCTGCTCGACAACTCCGCCTGGCGGGATAGCATCGGGCTGAAGAAGCAAGTTTCATCACCGAATAGGTATATTTTCTATCCCCGAGTACCGACACCTCAGCGCCCCAGTGATTGATTCGTCTTCTATTTAATCAAATCTCTCGTTTCAATTCGCCACCTGGAGGACTATCAAGCAGACGGGATATATCGCCTGGCGAGTTGGAGGCAGGCTAAAGAAGAAAGTCGTGCCCGGGATCCGTTGGAGTCCCGAGCAGGATTACTTACCTCAACGCTTGCTTCTCGTGGACCAGTCTCTCGCGTCTAAGCTCTCTTTGTGACCAGGGCGCAGTTTCCTGTACCAGATATCTCGGGAGCTTGGCGAGCTACCGCCGGTCCGAGTAATCAGATCTTTATGCCAAAACGAATCGCTCTCCGCCCTAGAGTGCTCACACCAAACAGTCGTATTGTTAATCTCATCTGACTCCAAGATTTCTATCTCGTTGTTTCTTCCGCTCTCCTGGTGCCCCGATCTCAACGCTACCATGGACGACGGTGTTGCTCCTGATCCGCCTATGCACCCTCCCCCGGACCCGACCTTTAGGGAGCATGTTCGGGGGATGCTGGAGGCCTATTTTTTAGATGGCCGCTTGCCGGAAGGACTCCATGATGGAGAGATAGATACTGGCCCTTGCCACTCGCGTCTGAAAGTCGATCCACTGATCAGATCGATTCAGGACGAATGGTTGAGGGAGCGTGCAGTTTTGCTGTTTTTTTAGAATGAATCTGGAGTGCTGTCAGTCCCTGTTAAAAAACAGATGATAAGAGTATATGAAGTTGTCTGGGTTAGAGCAGGTTTACTACCCGATGACTGTAAAAAGGGTTGTTTCATTCACGAAGGCAAAAACTTGGCTACCTACATTACAGGATCGAAGCAGCACGCTGATTGGATGAAAAGTGTAGGTTATGACAAGATAGACTTCGAGAATGAAACTTACCGGGTTGATTTTCGACCCTACCTGCCTCCGAATGAAATGGAACAGCTCAAGGAAACAATGAAGTACAAGTTTTTTTGGGTCCGATGCCTGAATGTCCCGGTGATGGCCATCTTTCACCTCCGTTTTCAAATTGAGAACTCTATTGGGAAAATTCTCAGAATGCATGACTATCAACCCGACAAGGATGAACCATCGATTGCGAATGTTAGGTTCGACCTCGAATCCTCAGCACGGTTCTCATTCCACCCCTCACTCACAATTGAGTTATCGGAGGAGGAATCGGTAGTAGTAGATGTGGTGAATGCATCAACTGCCTACTGTTCCCACTGCCGCTGGTGGTTTCACACAAATGAGGAATGCAGGAACCGGTCTAGGAACCGGTTTCAGACGGATGATGATGGCCAGTATCAAGCCAGGAGACGAGGTCAAGCGGCAGAAGATGGCCAATTACTGGATCGCCGATGGCGTCGGCCACGTAGGAAACCCACCACAGGTATGGCTCGAGATAGCCGTAACTCCCAACTCAGAAGTGACGACTTTCACTCCCTCCCCCCGAGCCCTTCAGACACCACCCACTTCAACAACATGCTGTATGAGGCAGGTCCCCGCCCGAACTAGACATGGCGCCCAACGGGCAGGACCAGGATCGGCTCGGAGGATGACAAACAGGCGGAGAAGACTGCGCCGGAGGCACTTATGAAAATGTGCAGATCCCTGGGAAAGGTTCCCATCGAAATCGACTTTGCCCAGAATGAGCCTACTGGTAATAACGTGGACTTAAATGAAGATGCAATGGATGTGGCTACCATAGAGGAAAATAATCATTTTGTACTCACAGTGATTACAGACAAGGATCACTCAGCTTCGCTCAAAAGGAAAAAATCCTTCAAGCGCGCCCACCGTTTGGAAATCGAAGATGAACCCCACACACATTGTAATTCCTCAGACGGTTCTGATGCAGACCGTTTACAGGAGGAACCAGCTTCTACCTCAAACGTAGAAGCTGACACCTTCCCCAAGACCCTGGATCTGAGCGAGGGTCCAGGGGTTACAACATTGGAAAAAGGGGACTTAGTTTTCAAACACCTTGTTTCCATCTTCTGCGCTCCGTCAAATCAAGGCCCCATGGCATTAATCTTCAAGGACAGTAAAGGACGCAGATCCTTCCCTGCAACCGCCTCCACAGAGGATCCTACGGAACAGTCGGTGGCAATTACTGCGAAACAGCTGGTCCGAAACAAGTTCCGGAGTCGGCTGATTCCTGGACTAAAACTCACCCGACACATACTTTTGAACGCTCCAGGGTCTAAGTTAGCTCTCTTTTATGATTTCATGGATGCACGCCCTCTGAGCAAAGATCAGCTCAAGGAACTGGACATCTCCCACATCCCCCTCTCTCAATTGGCCGATCACGAGAATGCAGGCCTAACAGACATCCATATGGTGGACGGGGTGAACGCAGTCACCCTGGCACGTTGCTTGAGGCAATCCTCGAACAGAAATATCCTGTTTTCTCCAAAATTGAACGCCACGCTCAGACTGAACTAGTCCTCGCCAAAGCCTGGGGCTGCTGGCAAAGAGGCTAGACAAAGAAAACCAAATGACCATAAGGGGGCACATGACCGGATCCAACCTGTAACCGGTCGGGTAGGGGCTAATGCGAAATAAATTACTGTTCGCCACATGGAATATCCACGGTCTTTGCAATACCAATAACAGGAACAAAAGATCACGAAAAAAAACATGGATGTTCGAGAATGACGTCAAGGTTCTCCTCTTCCAAAAAACAAAGCTAAATGAGGAAAAGCAAAGCGAGATAAAATAGTGGTGGCCTGGCTTCCAACTGTGGTCCCGAGTGCAGGCAACCAGAGGAGGAACGACCATCCTTTTTCGTCAGGATTTTCTTGTAGAAATTATTGACTCAGCGTTTGACGTCTGGGGCCGCTGGTGCTGGGTTAAGGTTGAGATTGACTCTGAGCCATGGACGCTGATGTTGTTGTACCTATTAGTCTGCTACAGCGAGCGATTAAGGTTTATTGCGGAATTCCCAGAGATCCTGTCGGACTCCCACAATCTGGTCCTGGGGGCAGACTGGAATACCATCCTGAACCCAGGCCTAGACTCGCCCGTAGTCAGGCCGCTGAGATGGGACTCTTGCCTCCTATATGAACTGATTGAAACCAATGATCTAGTTGATGCTTTCAAAACTCTGAACCCAGATACAACTGGCTACACCTGGTTCGGCCCAACGTAGGGGACAACATCTGCCCGACGCTTGGACTTTGCGCTGCTACGGGGTACACCGTGGGACAACTGTCTGGGTGCCAAAGTCGGTATCTCACCTCTGTCGGATCATTCCCCAGTTATTTTTGAAACTCACCTGGGGGCCCCGGTCTATTCAGATTGAATGTCACTCACCAGGAGGATCCGTCACTTTTAGAATGGTTGAACAGGATCGTCAAAAACTGAGAAAAACTAACGAATCTTTGTGAGACCCCCCAACTTTGGTACGACGGGGTAATGGAAGCCCTGCAAGAAGCCTGCAGCACCTACTCGAGAATAAAAAACGGAAAATCGAACAGTCAAATCAAACAGTGGCAATCTGATGTGACAAAAGCAGAAAGTTGTCTGGGCCAGGACCCTGTCTCGAGATGGTATTGCCTGCAGAAGCGGAGTAAGGCCCTCCAGAATTTGGAGGCACAGAAAATCAAAGTTGAGGAACAACGCAAAGAATGTTTGCGGATCAAAGGAATGACTCATTATGATAGAATGACTAAAGAATCATTCCGAGCCTTGTTAAAATCAGTAGGCAGACCGCTTATGAAAGAACTAGAACACCCGTTCTCGTTGACAGCTCCCATCGCGGAAACATCAATCCAAATGTGTCAGTATGCCAAAGACTATTTCAGCGATATACTCAGTACTCGTCGCCCTTATAACACCCCGTTTACGGACCTAAGGGACCACTCGGATTTTTGGGATTTCTCCGATAGATACCTCCCATTGCACACGACCCTAGACCTGGATAGGCCCCTTACTGTTGAGGAACTCGAAGTGGCGGCACATGCGATGGCCAAGGGCAAAGCCCCAGGCCCGGATGGGCTGCCAATTGAGTGCATTATAGCCCTTTGGAGCTTTTTCGGTCCGGTACTTACCGGTATCTTCAACAAGGTCCTCGAGGGTCACCCCCTCCCCAACTCTATGGTAGCCGGAGTTATATCTCTGCTTTACAAGAAAGGCAACAAAAAAGACATTCGGAACTGGCGGTCAATCTTCGTGCTGAACGCTGCCTACAAGCTTTTAGCAAAGGCGATTGCCCTCAGATTGGCTAACTACCTTTCTCTCCTAACAGGCCAGGAACAGAGAACCTTTGTGAAAGGACGGTCGATCCACGACAATATCGTCACTACTTTGCAGGCTATCGAAATCATAGTTAAAGAGAGGAGAGACATTGTTGTTATTCTCCTTGACATGGAGAAAGCCTACGACAAGGTAGGTTGGACATTCGTCCAAACTACCCTAAGACATATGTGTTTTGACCCGAATATTTGCTCATGGGTGCAAGCAATGTACTCTAAAGCGACCACGACAGTTATGGTAAACGGTAAAAAATCTGACTCCTTCCGCCTCACCCGATCGCTACGTCAGGGGTGCCCATTGGCACCCTTGCTATTTGTAGTTCACCTCGAAGTTCTGCTGGATAACTTCAGATTCAACCCTCAGATCTCAGGTCTCAGGATCAGTAGGGGACCCAAGTGGAAAATTGGAGCTATTGCTGACGACCTTACAATGTGCGCAGAAAACGACCCGAGGGTGCTGGCTGAAGTGCAGAACGTCCTAGCGATATACTGTGAACTTTCGGAGGGATCGGTCAATTGGTCTAAAACCTCATACATATTGCCCCCCCCGTATCAGCTGTATGTAGATTGGGGCATAAAAACAATTCCTGGGGACTCATCCGAACGCTTCCTAGGAGTCCAAGTAGTTGTTACAGACTGCTCGGACTTTCAGGATCAGCTACTAGAAGAAAAAGTAACATCACGTCTAGCCAAGTGGAACCGTCCGTACCTCTCATCTTTGTTTGGCGGATCCCTCCTTATAACGGCAGCTGCATTCTCAACCCTCAAGTTCGTTTTAGCCATCCATCTACAGGGAGACAAAGCCTATAGGTCCATCAAAGCCAAGGCAAGGAAACTAGCATGAAAACCGACAGCAGATGAGGACCAAGGCTATCTAGCCAAAGTAGCCTGGGAAGCAGTGTCCTTTCCCAAAGATGAAGGCGGATTAGGCATATTGGACCCGAGACAGCGGAACTTGGCCTTACTGGCCAGATGACCAATTCGAGCTCTCTCGGAAATATCCGACAAATTGTGGATCGCAATGGGGGAATATATATTGGGAAAAGAATGGAACCTGAGTAATCACGCGGATGTATGGCGGTGCCTCATGCTGGATTCCTTTGCCAACCGACGCCCAAAATCTAGATTATGGAATGTTGTCCTTTTTGCATGGAAAAAGCTAAAACCAACGGACCACACAAAACCGACTTCTAGGATAGAGGTATTGGAAGAACTGTTTTCCGAAAATAAGTTCATACTGGATGAGAAGGGGGAACCTTTCTCAGCAGCTGATAAACCCGGTTTATTTGCACGAAGATGGATCGAAAGAGGCATTTTTCGTATTAGAGATATCAGGCGCACGGACAACTCAGACTAGTTCAAGTTGACAGAACAAGATCTAAGAAACCGCTTCCCGTATCTGAGGGATGCAGGAGCGAAACTGCGCAGACTGCGAGAGGCTATCCCTTCCCATTGGATAAATCTGCTAAATTCGGACCAACAAATGGAATACGAAAGATGGTACCGTCCTCTTGGGGACAACTTGAACCCTGAGCAGAAGTACTACAGACTAATGGAAGGGGTTGCCCAAAATAGTCCACTTCTTCAGACTTGGTCGGCAGTTCATAGTGCAACTGATGATGATTTTCTCCTCCGTTTCGACTCAGAGAGCTCTACCGCCCAGGAATTGCTACTGGGGGAATGCAAAGTAGATCTAAATCCGGATCAACATGGAATAGCCCATCCTCTGGTTAAATTCAGAGGCACCCTCCTGGTTGAACTCAAATTAGACCCCACGAGGTGACACTGGCTAATTCCGACTCGCTGTGGACAGTCCGCGGTCCCAATGCATCGGTACACATCCAAAATAGGCACTGGTATCCTCAGGGAGCACTCACCGAATAGACCTTTTGAATTGTTGAGCAAACGCAGGCAGGAACAGTCACTCATCGCTTATGATAAAGACACATAGGTCAATCATTGGAAACTGCTCAGATCTCTGCCCTCAGTTAAACTGGGGAGCTTACTGTCACGGTGGCATTAGTCTCTCTTGGTAATTGCTTCTGCGGCCTTTCTGATAGCGAGGGGCATGGAAGTATCCACAAGTTGTGCGCGCTGTCAGTGGGCATGGGAAACTAACAGACATCTGTGGTTGGATTGTCCCTTCTCAAAACGGATCTGGTCCTGGTGGCGTAGCCACTGGTCGAAACTTCCCTGGCCAACCTTTGAGTGGTCAGACGAGTTCATACTTTCGGGCATTCCAGCAGCCGCTAATAGGGGCGACTCAGCGGCCTGCTACGTGGCACAATCTTTCAGGGGCATTCTGATAACAACCATCTGGGGCGAGAGGAACTCGCATGTATTTCGACAAGAGCGTTGTGTTGACGTGCTGCTTAAGACAGCAATTCGTGCTTCAAGCCGACAGTGCATCTGGGCAGATTGGTTTCGGAAGGCCAAGGGCAGATCAGCCACAAAAGGCACTGCCTGGTTCTGGAAAACCTGGGGCAAGAGACAATGCCTGGTCAAGTCTGGCAGCAATGGGAGTCTCGAACTCTCCCCGTGGCTAACTCAGAAGCCTACATAAAACTCTCCTCCTTCTACCTGCTGTTCAGAAATCAACGGGGACGCTGGGCCCGTTTCCCAGCTTCGTTCATATACAGTGTTTCCAGGCCGAATCTCGGCTGGTTTAGGGATAACTCTTGATCGACTAGCACTTGGAACAACCTTCAGTAGTAGACCCTGAAGCTCATGGGTTCGTACTCCAGGCTTAGGGATAACTCTTGATCGACTAGCACTTGGAACAACCTTCAGCCGTAGACGCTGCAACCTTCAGCCGTAGACGCTGAAGCTCATGGGTTCGTACTCCAATTTTGAGTCCTAGCATTCAGGCTAGCAGTTAACGATTTTCTGACAGCCCAAGGGCTGAGAGGTCTCAGGCATAGGACTGGGTTACCTCTAGTCAGGGCTATGGAATAGAAGGTCAAGTCCTTTTAGTTCTTTGCTTTCTTTGTTTTCCAGGGGGTTTGTCCCCTGCAGGGCTCCTCCCTGTAAGGGAAACTGGGTAATGCGCCCAGAAGGTTCCTTTACCGGGTAGACTGTGAGGACCCCGGCCTCTGTTCTCATTGGTAATATAAGCCTTGGGCACTGGGCCCCTTTATTTTAAAAAAAAAAAGAGAAAAAAAAAAAGAAAAAAAAAAAAAAGAAATCGAGATTGAACTGCTTTCCTGCACCTCTGCATAAAAGACATCCAGATTCAGGAGCTTGATCCTATCCTCTTTGCTAGTGGGACCTCGGCCCCGAAGGACTATAGTTCGTTCCATTTTTAACGGATGTGCGGAAGGACCATTCCCCGGGTTCAGCCACCGGTGAATTTTGAGAAAAGAAGAGAGAAGAAAAGGGGGGGGCTTGGAGGCGGGGGGGAGGGGGTGGTACCGCAGAAGGCGGCGGAGTGAGGGAAGCAACAGCCCAGAACGGCGCAGGCACGCCCCGCACCACTGCGGCTGTCGCAGCCTCGGCACGGCAAGGTGTGCTGCTCCCGGTAGGGGGCTGGCAGCGGGGCGGGGAGCGCAAAGTAGGCGGGGCGGGGAGCGCAAAGTACGCGGGGCGAGCGCATCAGAGACTACGTCCGGTCCGTCCGATCTGAGTGGGGACGGGGTCCATCCGATCTGAGTGGTGACACGCGGCGGACAGCGTGGCGGAGTACACGTAGGAGAGGAGAGGAGAGGAAGCAGCAGTGTTCACGTGGACAGAGGAGCCAGCGGTGTGGGAGGTTGAGAGAGAGAGAGAGAGAGAGAGAGAGAGAGAGAGAGAAGGCGCAGCCATGATTACGGCACGTGGGCGACTGCTGGTGGCGCGAGTCGCTGCGCTCGCGCTGCGAGATGCGAGGCCGCGACTCTCGCGGAGTCTGCATCAGGTCGGGACTGGGACTGACTTGACCGTTGCAAGACGAGGATGGGGATCGCCATTCGGCTCATCAACGACGAGAGTACAACGGGTAAGGCGGCCATTCGATTTTCAATTCTAATAAACTGGTATATGGGTTTATTAGAATTGAAAATATTAGAATTGAAAATCGAATGCAACACACCCCTCTCCAACATTTCTTCCTACCCCACTTAACCCCCATTTGTTTTTTCTCTCGGCACCCTGCCCGCNGAGAGAGAGAGAGAGAGAGAGAGAGAGAGAGAGAGAGAGAGAGAGAGAGAGAGAGAAAAGATGTTTAACGGCTATGGTGGTGTGCTGTTCCTCAAATTACTTGTTCATTTCTTGAAAGTGTTGCCTATGGGGCGGAGCAGCCCGTCGTGGTGATGGTACGGATGATGGCAATGGTGGAGAAAGGAGTGATTAGGAGAAGTAATCAATTGCGCCGCAAGAAACGACAAAAAATCGAATTCAGAAAGGCAACGGCATATGCGTGACGTGGAAAAAACATTTCGCAGTCATTGAGTTAAAATAAAAGATCACATTAATAAAAATACTAAAAATTAATTAAATACTGTTTTACTATTTAATGCGTGCCATATAAGACAAGAAACCGACGATTCATTTGTCGCTAAGAGATAAGTTATTAAAAAAAAAAAGTAGATAATACTAAATTACAGTAAGTAACAATTTTTTTTTAATGTATTTTGTCAAGTTTTGATTTGTCAATAAAAAATACTTATTATAATTATGCAAGGAAAGATGAATGTTATCTTGCTGATAGATCGAATGCCGCACTCCGCGACGTTGCTGATCATTAAAAAAAAAAAAGAAAATGCTGATCGAAGCTCCGCGGGATTTCTCTAGCTAATAGGATTTTGGGAGATGGGCATCTTCTTATTTGTTCTCGGCTAATGGGAAGGCCTTACCAAAAAATGACGAATTTGAATTAAAAAAATATAAAAATGCATCGAATTGCAGTAAAAAAAAAAAGCGATAAAAAATCGAATGGTGGATAAACCTAAAATTCACGAATGAAATTAATAAATAAAAAAAATTCACGAATGGGCTACAAGTTTGCTTAAGGGTGCTGAAAATTGAGAGTCGACTTTAATGATGAATTGGACATAAGGCTATAATAATTGATGGATGGGCGACGGCCTTGAGATATCATCGTTCAACTGACCGGCCCTAGGTAATTCAGAAGTGCGTTTTTTTATCTGACTGCATCTGGATTCGAATTTGGGTCTGATTCATATTTCCGACAGTTCTTGGGGGGTGTACAAACTGATCTAGGTCGGCCCCCCCTGTGCCTTGATTGAACCAAAAATGGATATAAAACATTATAAAATGAGCACGAAGAGGACGATTTAAAAAAAATGAGGCTATAATTGATGGACAGTAATTCGCCATATCTGCTGGATAGGAGATATGGATAATAAATTAATAATTAATGATTATGACGATAAATGATGATCGCGATTATTACGTCGCTGCTGCTGCTGATGGCGATGTGATGATGATATTACGTCGCTGCTGCTGCTGATGGCGATGGTGATGATGATGATGATGATGATGATGATGATGATGATGAGGAGGAGGAGGATTTTGTATATAGCGCAATTTGTTTTTATCTTATATGGCTACTGTGCATATATCCTCTGAGGATCTCACTCGTTGCAATCATCAACAATTCCAAACCGAATACTCAACGAAAGTACCCCATCTTCGAGATTGATGATGTGCATGCTGCTGCTGCTGCTGATTATGATGATGCTGATTATGATGATGCTGATTATGATGATGCTGATGATGTTGATGATGATGACCTTTGAGGATCTCATTCGTTGCAATCATCAACAATTCGAAACCGAATATTCAACGAAAGTACCCCATCTTCGAGATTGATGATGTCCATGCTGCTGCTGCTGCTGATTATGCTGCTGCTGATGATGTTGATGATGATGATGTTGATGATGTTGATGATGATGATGATGATGTTGATGATGATGATGATGTTGATGATGTTGATGATGATGATGGTGATGATGATGATGATGATGAGTATCGAATATTTTGCCTGTCGAAGTACAATTGACAGTATGATTATAGTTATTATCTCCTTGCACTTGGGACAGCAGACCGGTCATTATCTTCAACTGGTACCGTGCCTGATTCAGCCTCTTCACCACTTCTCGTGCTTGGTAAGAAGTGTATTTATACCGCTTTTCGTGCTCGGTACATTTTCTTTCGCCGTCGTTCATTATCGTCTCGTCGAACGAACAATGAAAGAACCAAAGAAATGTTTGCTTCGGAACACGATAATCAATTGAAAATTTGAAACCGGCATTACCAAAAAAAAAAAAGAAAAAAAAAAAGAACGGAGTACGGATGTATCAAGCGCGACAAATGGTACAGGTGCATTCATTGTGTTCATCGCGCCTGTGAAGTTCTGTCCATGTTCCAGGAAGTTTTGTCGTATCTGGCCAGAGCATAGGGACTTTTTTTTTTGTTTTCTCTCTCTCTCTCTCTCTTTTTGAAAAGGGTGGCGCCCTTGGGATATCATTTTTGATCGGACCGGTCGCAGGTAAATTCTGTTTTTTTTTTTTTTTAATTATTATTCAGAGGCATTTTAACTCATCATCTGAATCCATCGGAATTCGAACTCCTTACGGTCGGAGGACTGGTCGCAGGTAAATTCAGGTCCGCATTTCAACAACTGATGGGTGTACCAACTGAGCTACCGTCTTCCGCCGAACATAATGCACCCTGAAATTGAGCGTATGCAAGCTATATTTCCGGTCCGGTACAGCCAAGGTGAGGCTGCGTTGTGTTCCGGGGAAGACGGTAGGGCAGTCGGTTAGATACTGTTTTTTTTGTCGTATCTGGCGCGCTCGAATTTGGCATTTTTGTCGTTTTCCTGGCTTCTAAACAGTCGCCTTTGTTGACTGTGCGCGTTCCCGCCTTTTACTATTTTGGTACATGGCGGGAAGAGGCGGGAAAAGGCGGGAAAGCGTTCCCGCTGCAAAGAAAACAAATGGGAAGAAGAAGAAGAAGAAGAAGAAGAAGAAGAAGATGAATTGAA
>BFEA01000562.1:593279-607957 GCA_003427395.1 Chara braunii | reverse complement strand
TGGGCCTACCGGAAGCTTCTGGGCAGGGACCCAGCGCAGCCAGGCTGCACGCAAGCAGGCTGGCCACTTCCATTTAGGAAAGGGCCAGCCTACACATTGAACATTCGGGCACTGACTGCTTTGTGCGCAAGCACTGCTGCGCTATCGCCTGCCAGGCTCACGCACTCATGGGTGAGCTGGAAGGAGCAGGCAGCCATAGCCGAGCTGCGCTGCTGTAGGCTGGATGGGGCGCATGGTGGTCCTTGGGTGCAAGTGGCATCTGTGAGTTGGGGAACGAGGTTGTGAGTGATACGAGAGACATACCTGGTGCTTGACGCGTGCGGCATTGGCCGAGGTCTGCTCCTACTTGGGAAGCTGTTGACGTCATCAGCCGCATTGTAGTCTACGCTAGATAGGATCTGCCATTCGTAGAGTCTGGGCGCCGAGCGCCAGATAGGATATCGACATTGGTTCTTCGATTGATGATGATGAGACTATTCCAGCATTGTCAATTATGAGCTTTTGGTGTGCTCTTATTTGGTGAAACTCGTGATGCAAATCTGCTTTTGGTTCGAGGTCACGACTATCTGGTCTCATGTGTATGATGCTGTTCTATTGCTGAAGTTCACTATTGCTCATCTTCCTTGCATTCGCTTTATTTTTCTACATAAGTTTTTTTTTGGATTTTTTGGATTTTTTTCTTCTTCTTTGGCTGGGACCTTCTTTGGCCCTTGCACGGCCAGGCCTCCTGGGCAAACAAGGTGACCCTAACGGCCCGGCTGGTAGCCCAGTAAAATAAAAAATTATTAAAAGAAAACTTGAAGGAAGAAAATGTTCTCTGTAATGACTGATTCACAATTTCTTTTCAACTTTCAAAAGTTCCATCTGTTGTGATGAGAACGATGTGTCTGACTCTTTGTCTTTCTTGCACACACCATTCATACGGCTCGTACCTAAGTTCTTCCTGGTGACTGTAGTGAATATGGTGAAGGCATAGTCTTACCCCATCAGTAATGGTGGAAGGTCAAGGTTCCAAGGGAAAAAAAAAAAAAAAAGGAAGAGAAACGAACAAACGATTTCTTTTTTTCTTCTTTTCCTTTTTTTTTCTTTTTTTTTCTTTAACGACACACAAGCTTCTTCTATTTTGGGGGGCATCGGTCCGGTTGCTTATTACCGGCAAGCATGAGTACAAGAAAAGTGTGAGTGAAGAGAAGTAAAGAAGGATCAGCCCAGCCCTTGCAGTATGAGTCATCTACTCAAGGGGGGGGGGCTGCTACGAGCTGACCCCCCCCAAAAAAAGCCATGTAGCCTTCCTAGGGGACTTCTGCTGGCCGGGAAGCTTACTGGCAGAACGCAGTCATGAAGCAGAAGGGCCTTAGGGAGGGAAAGACGTCGGGGAGGCCCTCCTAGCAGCTTCACAGGCCGCAAAACCCAAGCTTGGTCATAGCCACTCAGTCAAAAGGGTCCAAAACAACCAACAACCACCAGTACTGCTAATCTCCTCCTCCCTACATGTGCCATTCTGCCCCTATAAGGTCTAGCCATACCTACCCTCTCTGTGATCCTGCATCCCATTCGTGGTCTTTCCCCCTATCAACCCCTGAAATCTCCCCTCACATTCACTTCCTTTGGGCAGTCTACCCTCCCCAAGTCCACGGTACCCTTTTCTACTCCCGCTGTAGTCTGTTCCTTCCCAGCCCCATTCAACCTGCCTTACATTCAATAGTAGTAGTCCCCAGCCTCAGACTCACCTCCCTCCCCTCCTCTGCCCCTTTCGTAGAGAGCTATGGCATCGACCGTAGAGAGCTATGGCATCGACCGTAGAGAGCTATGGCATCACTCCAATCACCGTAAAAAAAGAAACAACGAGAATGCAGACTGCAAGCGGACAAAGCGCTCATGTTCCATAACCAGTTTTTTTATCGACTGGTGCCAGACCCATCCTCGTCAGAGGGATTTCATTCGAGACGGCTAGATCGCGGAGTAGCCCGTTTCGTTTCCATATTTAAACCAGCAGCAGTTCACACGGACGTAATAAGTAGTGCTCTTATGGGTTGTACGCGGTAAGAGCATTTCAAGTTGGGCCAGGACCGGTAGCAAAAGCAGCTGGCCTCTTTGTAAAAGGTGTCGTTGCAGGCTCGCAAGCACTTCAGAAGGTAGCTGCGTGAATTGAACTTAGGATCGTGTGAAATGTTGGTTTACCCGAAGAAGCTTAGGGCCAGATCCTACTGGCAAAGAGGATTGGAATAAGTGTCTGAATCAGGACATGTTCCACGCAGATATGCAGAAAAGCAGATCGATTACAGATTTTTGCACCTCTCCACAAACACCTCCAGATTCAGACACTTGTTCCAATCGTTTTTGCCAGTGGGATCTCGCCCTTAGTCGGGTTCATCGCATACAGTTTCGGCCCTACCATGTTCATCCGAATAAAACGCGCGGTGGTTATCGCTGCATCCGCATCTGGACTGAAAGCTGTGCCAAGTGCAGCTATAATGACCCAAATAAAACGCCCGGTGGTTATCGCTGCATCTGGTCTGAAAGCTGTGCCAAGTGCAGCTATAGTGACCGGGCGTTCTATTCGGGTGAAGACGGTAGGCCGGTAGTCAGCTGTGGAGGATGGAGGCTCTGAAGCCTGGGAAGGGTGCTGCTTTCTAGAAATACGCTCCGTTTTTTTCTTCTTGGGGTTTTCAGTTAATATATTGCTTCATACCAAAAGAAAGACGGAAAAAAAGGCACCCTCGCTCTTCGTAATCCAATTAGAAATACTACTAAATATGGTAAGAAACCACCCCTTCTTCAATGGTCTCCCCATAACACCCAACAACTTATCAATTTCAGTCTCAGCACTAGCCAATGACTTCACTGCCATTACTGAAAACTCCATTGAATCACTAGGTGCCTTACAACAATGTGTCAATATCTATGAAGTGGCCTCGGAGATGAGAGTGAGCTGGCAAAAATCAGTGGCACTCACTCCCCAGGGGTCACCGCTAGCTCTAGACCTAGGCACACCAGGAAAACCATCTTCAGAATCGGAACGATATCTTGGGATTCAAGCCTCCTTTGAGGACAACACACCAGTCCAAGCCGCCATGGTGGAGAATAAAATCAGAGACGCTTGTTCGCAATTGTCTAAAACACGCTTTCTCTCTAGTCCTGGCTCGGTCTTATGAGAATACCTACCCATGAGTCTGGGATAGCTTGTATGATTGCTTGTCTATTCTCTTCGATCCTACGCAGATTTCCTAGCTTTGTTTTGAGCTCTTCTCTGGTCTTCCAGTCTTGTGTTTCATTGTCCCATATGTGCCTGATCAACCAGATTCCTCTCTGTATCCATTTCAGGTGGAAACTTCCAGAATGGTAACTCTCAGGCTCGCGGTTGGTGCAGACACAAGGAGACACAGTAGTGAAGACCCCAGTGGGATGGGAAAGGATCCGCGTAACACAAAAGAAAGGACAGGGAGGGAATAATGAACTCCAGGTATAACTGGAATCCAAACCAGTCTGTGAATGGAGAGTGGATGTGGACAAAATCGGTTGGAAAATAACAGACACGGCAGGGGTTACCTCGACAGTACCACTCACAGACTACTCATCCAAGATTGGGTACAAGTTGCAGACTAAGAGCCATGAGCTGCAGGCGAGCCTGAGGATTGGATGGGTAAACAGGTGTAAATCATTGGGGTTACAGACTATTGAGTCTAGACTATTGAGTCTAGATGGGTTACCTTCTTCATTCATCTACTACTAGTGGCATTGGAGACCAAGACAGGGGGGTTACAGTGGTTACACCTCCACTCTTGCGTCCCAACAGCGATGTGGTGCTCAGAAAAGGACATGGAAGTTGACACTTTGTGCAGAGCCTGCCCACAAGCTGCGTGCTGCATTAGAAGACTCGTTGCATCTATGGTGGGAACGTGTCATTGCAAGAGGTTTTGGGGACAGATTACAACAAATGTGGTCACAAGCATACGGAGGATCTCTAATATGGCAGAAGGAATTTGTTTTCACGGGTAGAACAGAACAGGCTTGTTACAAAGAGTCTCTCAAAATAGCACAGTTATTTCGGGTGAGAGCCTTCTGGGTGCTCTGGCTAGCTAGGAGAGACCGAATCTTTTCTCAGAAAACCACCACCCTGGGCTCTATCTTCGCAGAATACAAGCATGCTATCAGACTAGACATCATGTCGGAGTGGGTCAAAATCAAGAAGCAAACAGGCTCAACAGAATCTCCCAAGATTCGCTTCCAATCCAAGTGGGCCTCTCTACACTCTTGGGCCTACTTCGATGACAGCGACAAGCTCAGGTACTCGGAGCTCTTGTGGGACCACCACCCACTCACAGACCTAGGTATTATGGATTCAGCAGGCGCTGCCAGGCAGCCCATCAGGATGAGAAGGTCTGAGGTCCTTCTGAGCTCGTAACTCGTGAGGGCACTGAGCAGCAGAACGCATAAGGCTATCAGAAAGCTATGTCATTGAATCTAAAAAGGGACGCCGGACCTGATTTTCTTCCCTCATATGCAGAGATGCTAGAATTACTAGAAGTACTTTTTTTTGTTTTTTTTTGGAAAGGAGGCTGGACCTGGTTTCCAGCCAGTTTTTCTATCTCTTCTTCTGAGGACACTGGACCTGCTTTCCAGTCTGATACCCAAGATAGGATGCGGAGGCGACCTGTTTTTCAGCGATCCGGGTTGACTTGCGAGGTCATAACGTAGCACGTTGGATGCATGCACTTTGTAATGGAATGCAGTTAGATACAGACTTGTTTGTTTGTTTGTTTTTTACCTTTTGCCTCCTCTTTTCCTCGTCGGCCAGTGAGCGTGTTGCATGGACCACCACAGAGGCCGTTAAAATATGCTCTACGTGGAGCGTTCAGTGTTTTTTTTTTTTTTTTTTTTTTTGAAATGTTGTTTCATTCATCTGATTCCGTCGTCATGCGGATTCGAAATTGGGTCTCTATGTCAAAAGTTCTTGGGGGGTGTACCAACTGAGCTACGGTCTTCCCCTGTACATAACTTACCCTCAAAATGAACGTATACAAGGTATGTCTCCGGCCAGATACAGTCAAAATGAGGGTGCGTTGTGTTCAGGCGAAGAAGGTAGGCTCGTTGGTGAGGGTCCAGTTTTTGGATTTGCTTCCAAGATATCTTTTTTTTTTTTTTTTTTTTTTTTTTTTTTTTAACAGTCGCCACTTATATTATAAAAAGATCGAATGAGGCCGGGAATCCCTCAACAACACAACCCGGTAATGGAAGGGAACGAACGACTTTTGCTGGAAACCGGGTCTAGGGTCTCATGATCGTAGCTCTCACAAAGGCTAGGCAACTGAACCGAAGGGCAAACCTTGAAGGAGAATAAAGATAAAAGGAGTCAACCAGCAGAACCAAGCAATACTACTGGAGAGCCCCTGTCTGATCAGAAGTAGTGAAAACGCAGATTGCATAAGTACCCTATCTAATGAGCAGTCGCATGATTTCTGACAATTATGAGGTCGCTAATGGGAGGGCCTACGGTAGGGGAGGAGAGACTCGTGCCGAGTTTTTCCTCCCCTATCGTAGACCTTCTGACGTCGCTAATGGGAGGTGTGATTCCAAAGGAGATCAGAGTAGAAATTAAAATTGTTTCAACGAGGCGGGGACTCTCACAATTCAACCCGGATGAACATACTGACAGCATCAGCCAGCTTAAGCTTAGGCTTCAGAGGGGTATTTCAAACTAGGAACAGTTCCGGTCCCAAGGACCCTCTGTCCAAGATATCTTTTTTATTTCTTTTTTTTTTGGGTCCAAGATATCTTACTCGAGCGGGTCGCCATTGAGAACGGGACAAAAAAACAAAACAAAACAAAAAAAAGCAGGGGTCACTAGAATCCCCCCCGACTACTTGATTTGATGGGGTGTTTGAAAGTCGCGATTGCTTTGTGAAGTGATCGGCTGAGGGGGAGCGGGATATACCACACTACGGTTCTTTTGGATGTATCTGACCGTAGATGGCGGCAAAATTCAGTCCAAAAAGTTCCTACTGCGAGTATATATGCCCTGAAAAAATAGCACGCAAAGCCGATCGTCGGTCGCGACAGAACTTGGCCTTGAAAATACGTCAGATACATACCGACAGACAGGACCGGCATCAGATACATCATACGGATTCTTGTTTCTTTGACGATTGAATTCATTCGATGTTTTTCTTATCCTTTCTTCTTTTTTTTTTCTTTTTTTCTTTTTTTCTTTTTCATTCTTTCCTCTTCTTCTTGGCAAAAGTTCGTCTGATGTTGTGTCAGGGCGTCGCCGCACGGGACACGAAACGAAAAACGAAACGAGTGCATCTTCCTGCAGAAAATGGCCAGGTTCATGGGTTGGCTATAAATAGTAACGAGTGTATTTTGCCACCTTTCGTGGGCAGATGCACTCGTTTCGTTTTCGTTTCGTGTGCCGTGCGGCGAGACCCTCAGGCAACGTAGGGTTTCTAAGGCTGGTAGGGTTTTATTTTATTTCCTTTTTCTTTTTTCTTTATTCTTTTCTCTTTCTGTGGTTTCGAGTTCACGCACGAAGCTGTTGAAATATTCGGAAAAAATATATATATAAAAAATTCGGAATATTTGGGGAAAATGCTTTTAAAAAAAATAAAAAAAATTGCAGATCATTGAGATCATTGATTACTTAGTTCACACAAAACTTTGACGCTGTTTTCACATTGAGAGAGATCATTGATTATTACTTAGTTAACACAAAACTTCGACGCTGTTTTCACATTGATAGGGTGATAAGAAGCCAGGAGAATCGAACACAGATATACTACCTAGTAAATAGTAGCAAGAACTTGATGACAATTTTTGACCAAGTACGAACGCCAGAACTTGGTACAAATACACTTCTTCTCAAGAATGGCCTCAGGCGCGAAGACGATCGCTGTCTCAGCGACCGACAAGCTGTACTTCAGGGTTTTTTTTTTTTTTTTTTTTTTTTTCCGTCCTTTCTTCGACAGAATCGATGGTCTATGTCGTTCCACTGGTTCAGAGAGGAAGAAAGGAAGGAAATGGGCAACAATGGCCAACACAAGATTCCGAACGAATAAAATCGTTCCCGCGTCGGGACGAAAATACAGAGTAATTGTAAAATCCTTCGGGTTCACGAAGTCAGGACGCGTGCATCCGTAGAGAATTTTATTTATTTATTTATTTATTTTTTAATCATCCGTAGACATTTGGAGACGCTGAAAAAAATAAAAACGCCTAGTAGTGTGAGTACGCCCTAAAAAAAGGAATACAAATATAAAGAGCTGCAAAACAAGAAAAGAAGGTGGAAGATGGTCGACGCCAGAGCCTAGGGCAAGAAAGCGGGAGAGGGACAAAGGGCGCGAGAGAGGGAGGGGGAGAGGGAGGTAAGGACGAGAAAGAAAGAGAAAGAGGGCGAGAGAGAGGCAAAGGGCGCGAGAGGGAGAGGGAGAGAGAGACAAAGGGCGCGAGAGGGAGGGAGAAAGGGTGCGGGAGGAGAGAGAGAGAGGGAGGGAGGGAGAAAGGCCGAGAGAGAGAGAGAGAGAGAGAGAGAGAGAGAGAGAGAGAGAGAGAGAGAGAGAGAGAGAGAAAGGGAGGGAGAAAGGGCGCGAGAGGAGAGAGAGAGAGGGAGAGAGGGAGAAAGGGCGCGAGAGGAGAGAGAGAGAGAGGGAGGGAGGGAGAAGGGCGCGAGAGGAGAGAGAGAGAGAGGGAGGGAGGGAAAAAGGGCGCGAGAGGGGACACGGTGACAGGGAGAAAGCGCGCGAGAGGGCAGACGCAGAAAGGGGCGAGGCGAACGGAGAGAGACGGAGAGAGACGGAGAGATGGACCAGATTAGAGAGGGGAGAGGGAGAGACGGAGAAAGGGTGCGAGAGGGCGAGGGGGAGAAAGGGCGCGAGAGGGAGAGAGGGAGAGAGGGAGAGAGGGAGAGAGGACGCGAGAGGGGGAGAGGGAGAGAGGGGAGAGAGAGAATCGGGAGAGAAACCGGAGACAAACGGAGAGAGACGGAGAGATTGACCAGATTAGTGAGGGGAGAGGGAGAGACGGAGAAAGCACGAGACAGGGATAGAGGGGGAGAGAGAGAGGGCGAAAGGGAGAGGTAGATAGAGGCGAGAAAACGGAGACGAACACGTGCGAGACAGAGAGATGGAGCAGATTAGAGAGGGAGATAAGGACAGACAGAAGGAGAAGACAAGGAAGAGAGGGAGAGGAGGAGAAAAAAGATCGGAAAACAAGACATCCGTCTAAATTGGAACGGTACGAAAAATAACAATACAGTATTAATAATGTTAATAATAACAATAACAAAATGAAATAGATAGAAGAAAAAAATAACACTGAAGAGAGAAAGGGGAGAGGAGGACATGAGACGGAACAGGGAGACAGAGAGAGAGGGAAAGAGAGCAAGACGAAGAGATAGGAATTGTTGCAAACAGGAGGTCACAAAGCAGAGTTCGTCGAATTAAAAACAAAAAACAAAACAAAAAAACAAAAAAGTGATGAAGAAGAAGAAGGAAGAGCAGTAGAGAAGCATTGCTACTGTACGCAGCAGAGGAAAGGCTGGAATCAAAGCATCGAAATGAGAGAAAGGGGAGAGGAGGGAATTACTAAAGGACGAAAGGTGGTGACCAAGAGAGGGGAGAAAGTAGGAGGAGAGAGACAAGAAGATGATAGTTAGGTAGCCACATGGCGGGATTAAAGAATCACAGAGGAGGATAGACAAGGGGACACGTGGACATTTACAGGGGGGCATATGAAAGAGATGCACACACACACACACAGACACACAGAGAGAGAGAGAGAGAGAGAGAGAGAGAGAGAGAGAAGACGGAAATAAGGAGACAGGAAACCGCCGACAGGAAAGGAAGACGACCGAAAGTTGCTTGATTGTTGATCTTTCTTTCCTTTTTTTTTTCTTTTTTTTTTTCCCCTTCTCCTTCTTTCTCCTCTTTTCTCTTTTTCGTTCTTTTTTTGGGGAAGAAGATGGTCCAGTGATTGGAGGTCAGCCGCATCTACCGCTGTTTGCTACGCCGATGTGCACATCGGCGAAGGTCAAACTGGCGATGGGCCGATTTGGCCACGTCACCGAAGCAACTGGCCAAGCGACCCACTTGGCGATCGATTGCCAAATGGCCGAAGTGGCCGAGTGGCCAAGCCATCTTGGGCGACGGCCAAGTGGCCAAAAAATTGGCAATGGCCTTAAACCCCGACTGCTCGCGGATTTGGGGGGGCGTCGAGAAAAGAAAGAAAGTTTTTTCGAGCCTTCGTACCGCTTTTGAACCGCCATAGTCTCAACCACTTCCACCACTGCCCCTGTCACTGCCACGATTTTACGAGTCGCTCCGCTCCTTCATTCCATGATGACCACCAACCATTACCAAGAACAGGTACCGCGACCTCTACCTCGATAGCGATCGCGTGACCGTGACCGTGACCGTGACCGAGAGCAAGGCAAGCTGTTCACGAGAACGGCGGTGATCTGAGCGGTCGTGCTCTCGAAATGATGGCGGGTAGACACATGAAAGTATACACTCGACGTACTAGGGTGAAAAAAAAAAGAAAAAAAGAAAAAAAGAAAAAGGTTCGGACGTTTTGGAACTGTAGACGTAATTGCGGTCGCATACGTCCAAGGCCTCCTCCTTCTTTTTTTTTTTCTGTATAATGAAATGCAAAGTTGGTTTGTTAAAAAAAAAAAAAAAAAAAAGAGAACTGTAGACGTCATTGCGGTCGCATACGTCCAAGAGGGGCCAGAAAACGTAGTGAGATAGATCCAATAGGAAAGTCTTACCGTAAAGCTGTGAGTATAGTCTCAGTACCGCGAGGGATCGGAAGCGAGGCACAGCGACCCCTGGCCTATCGAAGAAGCTCGGTCCTGATGCTACCGGCTGACCCCTGGTCGGTATTGCCCACCTGTGCTGTAGCAGGTATGGCACCTGCTGATGGGTGCAGCTCCCCCATGTTCCCTTCGTTGAAGGCTTGAGCACGGATGTGGCTGCTACGGGGTTCCCCGAAATACTTGGGTTGTTTTCGCCAAAAAAAAAAAAAAACAATGACAATACGTGGGACTATATAGCCCAACCTCGCTCTAAGGGTGGACTCTCTATTTTGGAACCGCAAGACCAGCTAAAAGCCCTGTCCTTCAGGGTCATAATTCTCCTACTCATGGGCAATGACATTTTGTGGGCCCCGTATGCTGAACTGCAGATAACGAATCTGCCCCCCCCCCTCGCCTGCTGAGGCTCCCGTCCATGCATTGCAATGGCTCACCAACCCTTCCAGGACAGTCCCAAGTGCATCAAGGATGCCGCAAGAACGAGCCAAAAAAGCCATTCCAAACGACCCCCTGTGGCGGCATGGTCAAGCTGTGGCAGGAGATGGGCCCGGATAGGCTCCCCCCGCCCATGTGATGGCATGAGATTGTTAAACCACCAGTACCTCCTCAAAGTGCTCCGCGTTAAACCACCAGTACCTACCAGTTGTTAAGGCCCGACCCTCATTTTCCCCTGCGCGACAAGGGCTGCTGAGCCTGGTGGGGGCGGGAACCAACTTGGGATACATTATGGACCGGCACTGGTACCGCCCTTCGTTTTCACTCGTGCAGCACCCCGCGCGTGGCCACAACTGCAGTCAGATACATTCTGGAAAGAGCAGTCCTCGTAAAAGCAAAAGAAAAGAAAGAGAACTTCTGTAGAAAAAGAAACGACATTTTCCAGTTGACTCCTCCCCGTCTCTTACAGGAAGTCACGTCAGAAACGGCGAAGATAGTTCTTCCTAAAATTAAAAAAAACTAAGAAAAGGAAAAGTGTGGGCGTTGCTTCACCACTCTACAACAAATATGGCAATGTATCTTTCTGTGTTGTAGTGGAGGATTCAGTCTCATTTTGCAAGCGAGGGAAACTAAAGGGCCTAGCAAATGTGCACAATGAGGCTGAATCCTCCTCTAGAACATGGAAAGATACATCGCCATGGCCTTTAGTCTTTTGTGCATGTGGAGACTGGTGGAGCCAAGGCCACAGAAGAAGGATTCGTCGGGCTGTACTCTCCACATGCACAGAGACATGTATCTGTCCATATTTCGGTGGAAAATTCAGTCTTGTCGTTTTGCACATTTGGAGAATTGTGGAGCTTGGCCCGTAACTACCACATAAGGGCCGTTTTTGTTGCCTGCCAAGTGGCAGGTACTTGTTTTTTTTCCCTTGTTTTGATTTTTTTTCTTTCTATTCTCTTGGTTGTACTGTCTGTGTGCATGTGGAAACATGCTCGCTATAAACGACGCGGACAGCCTACAGTCCATTGCCCTTTTTCCTTGGGCCCGACAGCTTCTACTCCATAGCACTACCAGGCCTGCCCCAACCCCCCTAAAGTCGCGGCGCATTAACGGCCGCGACTTTTTGTTTACGCTGGCCGAGAAACTGGTGGTTTAACAGGCGTGGCCTTTGGGATGAACGGGCCTGGGCCAGTAGGCACAATTTCCACTTTTGGCTGGCCATTAACGCGGAGCACTTTTAGGAGGTACTAGTGGTTTAACCAACCGCTCCTTGGCAACCCCCATATTTCTTATCACGAGGGCAAACCCTTTCGCCTCAACAACAGGTCGCATTGGAGAGGTTGGGTGGCCAAGGGGGTTTACGTGGTGGCCGACATATGGGACTTTTAAACAAAATACTTGAAAATCTGATGACCAAATGAGAGACAAACTCAAATATGTCAGGGACAGGACCGAAAAGTTGCGCCAACTACAGGGGGCGTTCCCCCTGGCCTGGGTGCAACAGCTTAAGCAAGGCCCCACCATCCAACAGGGGGACTAGGTAGTCCAATGGACATAGCTCCACTCATCAACAATGGTCGGACGGGAGACAAATAAGTCCAACCATCAGGTTCACGTAGAAGCGTACAGCATATCCCATCCCAGGGCGAGGGGCTCCCCCACGCTGAGAAATGAAGAAGCTGATCACGACTAAAACTGGTCTGATCTCGTCACAACAAGAGTTCTGGAAGAGGAGAATGGAACGTTCTTTGCCTTCCAGCCAGACTCCCCCCTGGGCACTCTCCCCTTTGATCCGTTGGATTGGGAATGGACATAGCCTCCCCCGGCCAAAACCCTCAAAATCTGGCAATATTTCGTGAAACAAGGTTACCGCAGAGTGCATAGAACCTGCCAGACGGATGCCTTGATAAAAAGACGGTAGGGGAGGGACTCAATCCTCCCCCCGGAGGACCTCAGGGACTTTTCTTGGTCATAATATACCCAGATAATGTTGACGGCACACAGGGCACTCCAGTGGCAGATCCTGTACCGTTGTCTGCCCACCCCTGACTGACTCATCACAAGGACAGACCTTGAACAACAAGGCCGCCTTTCGCCTATCTGCCCCTATTGCTGTAGGACCTGCCAGCCCCATCCCCCCCAAGCGACCCTGGAACACTTCCTATTAGGTTGCGTGATGGTCTCTCGGATATGGAGGTGGTGGGACGCCACATGGACGATCCTCACAAGCTTCCAATTCCTGTGGCTACCCAGACTTCTGCTTCTAGGGAACCAGGCGGACGTTCCTGCTAGCTAGTCCCCCTATGAAAGAAATCTCTTTCAAATCACAAGACTTGAGCTGCTGATGATAGTCTGGCGAGCCCGTCGTTCTTTCGAACGATAGCAGCACATGGTCGGACTCCCGCAAGCCAAGGATCACATCACAAACTACCTGACAGCTAGGGTAAAGGCAGCCTGGGACCACCTCCGACACCAAACGCGGTTAATAGAGGATAACCCGCGCCTCACCCCTTAGGCTAAGAAACAGAAAACAAAGGAAGTGAGGACCTGGTTCTCAGAGGAGTGGTTGGGACCTACGAAAGCAGTGACGGACATCAACGACTCACAAATACAACGGAAAAACTCGAGGAGGGACGAAAATACATGGGTTTACAAACCACTATCTCATTTCTTCATCCCATATGCAGCCACCCCCTTCCCCCCCCCCCCCCCCCCCCCCCCCCCCCCCCCCCCCCCCCCCCCCCCTTCCCTACCAGACAAAATCGGTAATGAAAGTCTCCAAAGCTCCGGAAGACTCCTGAATAGAAGAAACACGATTGACAACAACAAAATGGACAACTGCGGGAATCTTGGATGGCCTGAGCCTGGAGGACCTCAAGATGACCGAGGTTCCGGAAGATTGGACCGGCACGACGACCTGCATCCCTCAAAGCGAAAACGGATAATGAAGGGCGGTACGAGAGGTGAGCGGAGGAGGCAGAGGATATGAAAAAGGGACGACAGACAAACAACAAAAAACAAGGGGATAGCGGGTACCATATCATTGCACAAAGGAAGGCTTTATCGATTCTGAGGTTTTTCGGTTCTTCAAGGACTCAGATGGGGTTTAGGGGCCTAAAAGGTTTTAAAGGGACACTTGACAGCAACACTGCACAGAGGGGTTGCATAACAGGATCGTCTCATTTGGGGGGGCTACTGAACTAGGGCTGGGATAACAAGCACGGTGATGCTCCATGAAGGGAAGGGGGACAATAGCAGTTCTAAGGGATAACGGAGCTGCGGAGCCCCGGGAAGAGACAACTATCACCATAGCCCTAAGAAACAACAAACACCAATATTTGTTTTCTATGTTGTATCATTGGGTGGCTGGACCCGGTTTCCAGCAAGTGTCGCTCCCCACCAATAGATGGAGCAACCCGAAATATAAGCCCTCAATTCTAACGGTTCTCTTACCACTGCCACGATAGAGGGATCTCGCAAGGGTTATATATATATATATATATATATATATATATATCGTCAAATAGTATACATATATATATATTAGTCGGTGAAACTCCGACGAAACAGTTTGTCACAGCCCCTCGTTTGTTGTCCTCTTCTCCCTCTCTGCCTACGGTTTACCGGGCAGTTCTGTTATCGTCAAATAGAACTGCCCGGTAAACCGTAGGCAGAGAGGGAGAAGAGGACAACAAACGAGGGGCTGTGACAAACTGTTTCGTCGGAGTTTCACCGACTCATCAGGAGGCTGAACCCTCAACAGTCTGCAGAATATATATATATATATATATATATACCGGGTCACCAGCCCATAGGTACGGAGGTCCCCGGGCAGACCTCCGTACGTACGGGCGTTCGGGGTCCCGTACGGGGTCCAAACCCGACGGCATTCAGCCCCCGCTACAAATTATTTCGGGGCCTAAAAATAATTATTTTTTCCTGATGTTTTTTTCAAGAGTTGTCTATGACGTGAGGTACATGCCTGTAAATTTTCAAGTCATTCGGCTAAGCCAAATAAGAATTAAAAATCGCCAAAGATGGCAGTGTCAAAACGTGCTCACCCACATATTTTTTCACTTTTTACTTTTTTTTTTCACTTAAGTTCGGGGTCTAAACAATTTTATGATTTTTTGAAACTTTTTTAGTGGGTTCTATTATGTGAAGTGCATATGTGTTAATTTTCAGGGCATTTAGCTATGCCAAAAAAAAATAAAAAATCGCCAAAGATGGCGGTGTCGAAAACATGCTCGCGCACTCACTAAATTTAATTCTCTTTTTATTTTTATTTATTTTTATTATTAGTATTTATTTTTCGTATTTTTTTTGTTTTTCAACTTTGGTGAGGAATTCGAATGTAATGCTCGGGCAAATCTTGTTTAATTTATTTTTCTCCATAACATATCTTTTTTTTTTTCAATTTTTTTTGATGACTTTTTTT